>VXBW01003967.1:848747-869537 GCA_013400375.1 Thinocorus orbignyianus
CATGGTCACACCTAGGCACAGGCCTGATCCTTATATTAATACTCATGTTTGTTTTGGGGATCTCTGAAGAGCCACACTAATCCAGGAACAACATCAGTGCTCAATGTAAAAGCAGCAGAATCAGTCCCTCCATTTCTGTCCGAATTAATTTCACTGCTAAATACTCCGTGCTGAGATATTACACTTTCCTCCAGCATCACATGTAGGTCACCCCCAAAATATTCTGGGATCTTTTTGAAATATAAGACAATCTGCAAACATACATTAAAACCACAGGGATAAAATACAGGGATTTATTCCCAATAAATTCCATGCTCATCTCAAACTTTGTTATAGAGGTCTGTACATAAACCAGCTACTGTGCACTTCACGAAGCAAAACACGAAAAGCAAGCTAAATGCTGCACAAGGATACCTTGAAAGTGCATGTGAGCCACAACCACAGCAAGAATTACTTGACAGTGCAACGCTACAGGATGAACCTAGACTTCGCTTTTTAGGCAGGGAATTACTGAACTATGGCTCTGAAGCCCAAACTTTAAATCTCAAGCTCCACCTCAGACCCACTGCCAGAAATGCAGCTCTAACTCATCTCTAACAGGAATTTTAGACTTGCTGTGCCATCCCCCCGGGAAGCCCAGATCTTTGACCAGGTGACCCCATGGCTCCGGAGATGGCATCTCCTTCTCTGCTCCTCTCCAGAAACCACAGCCCTACATCTTGCTGCGAAGCCTTGAAACACAACCAGATGCTGTGTATGACAAGACTTTGCAAGCCCATCTTATAAAAGGTCCTGTTACCCACACCGTTTTCAGCCACTCGGGCTACACTCCCCCCATCGACACACACCAGGCACAGAGAGGGACAGGTTCAAACCTGAAACCCACAGGAGAAAAGCTTTCACTGACTTCAACAGACTTTGAATCCCTAACATTAACGACCAGTTCCAGGTTTGCCATTACATGTCAGGTACCACTGAGCATGCTCTCCGTAGGGCTCTTTTATCCTTCAGTATCTACGGTAATAAATGGGATTAAAGTCAGATACCTGCATCTGATTAAATAAACGAGATTCTACTTATATCAATACAAGTGTGACAGATTTCCAGCCGCTAATCCACAGAACGGCTGAGATGTCAATCACCCCCAAGTAAACACGGATCTAAGGTTAAATACTGAATTAGGAATGTGCCCTCTCCTGTGAACAGCATCACACACATAAATTTTAAATGTTCCAAGAAAGCAGATTTCAAAAACTTCTTTGGAAACAGGATTTTTTCATACCCTGAAGTCATACGGGAGTTAGATATGTCTCAGCAAAAAGGTTTGATAGCAGTCGATTGCAAAGGGGATTTTTCTGCCTAGCACAGAGACATTTACGAATAAACTAAACTGTATCTCTTACTTTAGAATATGCCAATGAAAATATGAAGCCATAATGTAGCCAAAAATATTTCACAGAAACACTTATGCTAAAATCTAGCTGTGTATTCAGTCACTGCTCTTCCATGTTAGCTACGGAGATTATAAAACAGAGCTCACTCTGAGAGAATATGAAAAATCAAACATTTTCATTGTTCCTGATAACTCTTGTTAATACCATTTTACTTGCATTCCGTTGCCAGATACTCTAAATAAACTCCACATCAGAAAGATCTACTGTACAGAGAAGATATGCAGAAAAGCAAAAAAACCCATTCCTTTCCATGCTCTTAACACAATTACAGTAACAAATAAATCAGGAAATATAAAAAATCCCACCTTTAAGGAAGACTCCTACAAAGATGCTATTCCTTTCCTGTGAACAAAAACCTTCTCGGGAAGAAATTTTATCCGCATATAAGAAGTGTCAGAAACCTCTGGGAAGAAATGTAGCAGCATTGGTATTCTGCTCAGAAAATGTCATCACAGATCTGTTTACCTTAACTGTGGACCATGATTCAGCCGGTGACAACCGTCTTGCATACTGATCAATTTATTTGCAGCAAAATTACTAACATTTTCTACTTTAACCATTTAGGTTCTGGAAACAGCTACTAAGATAGGGAGGGCTTTTATGAATAATATATAAATCCTACTTAATTAAAAAAATTCCCCTCCATCACAATGCCTTGTACTTTGAACTGGGAGGGGAGGAAGGGGGGGTCCCCCATAATCTTGAAGAAAAATGAGGGCATACTGTGAGTAGTTACCAGAGAAACGCTCCCTTTTTAAAAATTAAAATAAGGGCTTTATCATCTGCCTGCGTCACAGGTGAATGCTAAGTATACAAGAAGGGGAAGGAGATGATGCGATTAAGCCGATCATTTTGTGGGGGGACTGGCTGTCCGGCAGAGACAGTGATAAACCATTTAAGCAAGTGGCCTTACTGATGGTCTAGAGGCCAAATCCAGTTATTTTGCCCACTGTCTTTTCTGCTGTGACTCTGGAGGAGATGCTAACATTAGTGCAATGTGACTAATCTACCATCAGTAGACTGGGCGAGCAGATTCTGAAGCCAAAGAGGTGAAATCCTCTATGATGCCTCCACACAACTCATCTGAGCAGTCCTGGAATCTCAGCACAAACCACACTTTTTTGCACACCCAGCAACACCACTGGGAGGTGCAAAAGAAGGTGGGATGCAGACACAGAATTAGAAATACACCTTGACAAAGGGAGGTTTGGTCTACTTTAGGGGATTTCTTGCTTTAAGTGCTCAACTGGAAGGACAAGACAAGGCAGATCCCTCCAGGTTGAACAGCAGATGCTGAAAATCAGGGCTCCCTGAAGCATGAAAAACTATGCATGCAGAAAGCATGGCATCCAAAAACTGCTGTGGAAACATCAATCTTATGATTTCTAACACCAGAAATTATTTCATACAGTATACTCCTGTATGATTTTGAATGCTACTTTGACAGTATTTATTTTTATTTCCAGGGGCATACGAAAAGGATGCAGACCACAGGCATGCTTGCTGCCTACGCCTTCCCAGCCTGAATGACCAACAACCCAAGTACAACTGAATAAACCCAGAATGGCCTTTAGCATGATCCAGAAGAAGACCCGGAGCCCCACAGCCGCACCTACTGCAGAGACTGTTATAGACTAAATATTCAACTTGAAGCACAGACATAAGATGCACATTTCCACCTAAGCTTAGCTGGCTGCTTCTTCATTGCTCCTATCTACTTGCCAGCTGCCATGGCACCAATTCATGTTCTCACACATGCCCATGCCTTTTTCTCTGTCTTTTTTTCTGGTTCTCATTCATAATTCTGTGTTATCTCTCCTCAACCTATTCAGCCTCTGGCTTAAGATGAACAATTTCTGGTACTCCTAACAAGCCAACACATGGGATTGCTGACCATTCTCCTCAAGAAAAAGAGGTTGTTGGGATTCAAAATAAGGAAGAAAGACTAAAAATATAGGCATTAATGGCTCTTGTTCTGAAAGCATGTCTCTGGTCTGGGAAAATAACAAACCCCCTCAGAACTAAAACAAGGCTTCTATCTTCACTGTAGAACAAAGACTGGCACCTGAACCTGAGCACCTGGCTTGGTCTAAAATTTCAAAGATCTTTCTTGCTGCAGAAGTGGGGGATTTAGCTCAAGGAGAAAAGCACCTAAGTCTTCATCAAAATCAGAATGGACAAATGCTTTAGAAGAAAAGTACTTCTCACATCCAAAGTCTGGAAGTGCACCAAAAATCGGTCTAGAAGCAAACACAAGGACCTGAACTATCCTTCCATTGAAAACAACCTGAGCCTTCAACACTCAGGTATAAATCGTCACAAGTGGGAAAGTGCATGTGCAAATCGGGCAGGGAAGGAGGGCAGCCCCTATAGAAGGCCAGTCTGCAGACATGATGAAAATCTGACATTGAAAGGCTGTTTCAGGATTGATGGCACCTTTATTAAAAGAAGAGAGGTGGGTCTCTAGCTTACATGAAGGGTCACAGTAAAACCAGCCAACAGCAGCAGGATCATTTATGCTGTCTGAATGTGACCCTACCTGGTCCTAGGCTAGTATATGCATGATCACTCACTGACACAACATAATTCCTCACTTAACCATTTTCTGCCTTAATTTGCCTTGGTTTTATTGATATTATTAGTGAGATGTGGCAAAAGTATTAAATAAATTTGAAAAAAAACCCAAAACTTAGGCTCCCCAAACTGTGCATCATTTCCACTTGAAATGAATGGTGGTCCTCCCTCCTCCTCTGACATTTTGCATCTGCCAAAAATAACTGCATAATTATAAGTTGTGTGCAAGAAACAGAAGGTAACATTCAAAGTTATTTTACATAATTTTTACATAGCATCAGAACTAGCAAATGCCATATATGGCTGTTCTGCTATGCAGAAGTGGCCAAAGCTAACCCATTAACGAACTCACAAAAACTGTAGAAGCACACACCCAGCCTGCGCAAACAAGCACGATATAAAAATAATAACGTGTAATGACTTTCCTTCAAGTTTCTCAGAGACAGATCACGCTCAGTCCATTAACTCTTCATTTAACAAGTCTGTTTCATTTAGCCTGTTTTGGTTGGCATTCAATTAGACACATACAGGTCATTTTTCCCCCTTTTTTAAAACAGAACACTTGCTGTATTTCAGCCAGTAAAACACCAGGAGGTAAAGTGGAAGCTGCAAGACAAGCTAAAGCTACGCTAAAGCCAGGCACAATAATACTGAGTCGGGCAAAACACCTGCACATGGCCCTGATCCACAAGATGATCACTAATTGTTTGTTAAAAGGGCTTGGTAAGACTTGTTGCTCAGTAGAAAAGCCAATAGCCAACTGGGTAACTCTCAGTTTGTTCCAGTTCAAGTTAAAAAAACAACCCACAGCATCATACCATCAGCTTTACCACAATTTCAGTTATGTCCAAGTTCTGTCACATCTGCCTCTGCATTGTTAAGATTGGACTTCTGTCTACACAGAAAGAAAAACCCTCTCTTTCAAACATTTCTCATTTCCTGCCCTGCTCAACATCAGGTCCCTTGCCGGCCACCCTCATGACTACATATAGAAAACACAACAGCTAACCCTACATTCCTTCTCCCACCCTGTTGCTTGTCCCCTCATGGGAGACACCCAAAGCCTGTCCACTTCTCAAGGGCAATGTAAAACTCTTTCAACCACCACCAATCTGTCCCATACCTTGCATCTTTTTTATCTTCCCGTACTCTAACTACTTTTGCCAAGACTTCCTAACCAGTCACAACTGTCTCCGGATGCCCCAAACTTCCTGCGATGGGAAGCTGTGGACGCTAAAAGTTTATATGGATTTTAGTAGAGCCTGCCCAAAATTGTGGAAAAGAAATCCACTGAGTGCTACAAAACACAAATGTGCCTGGCTCAAGAAGCCTGAGTCACGTATGGCTGGAGCACAGGAAGGTACCCAGGGGAAGCCCTACACATGCCTGCTCTGATTTTTACACTCCTTCAAGCACCCACTTTAGGCCACTGGTGGAAAAGGCATGCTGGGCTTCAAAAATCTTTCTTTTGGGACAGAAAAGATAACTTTTCACGTCATGAGTACGGAACGCAGCATTTCTCAAGTGTGCTCCTCCTACAAATGCAAGAAATTAGCGACCTACCACTATTAATTTATTCCATTAACAATCAAACCGAGCCTTTGCCATAGCATGCCCCTGTTCTAGATCACTGATAACTAGTTTTATTTATATTGTACTAGTCTTATTTATATTTGCTATTTATACTTCTCCAAAGTCCTCATCTTCATTTCCCTTTTTGACAAGATAATTGCTGAAAGATGTTTACAAGCTAATATCCTTTTATGAATTCTAATGCAATTGTTTTATGACAGATAGATAAATAACAACGAGTGCACATAAACTATTGTGCAGTTTCTCTGTCATCATTTAAAACTTCATTTTTATTCATTCATCATCAAATTCATTATTTGAAATAATGTTTCTATCATCTTCTATCAAGGACTCTGGCTTTTTACTACCTAGCAAGTTTTTTGCCAGCAACAGCAGTTAGTTTAGATTTCAAGCAAATAGCAGTGCTTGATCAGAAATCTATTTTGTTCATGTACAAATTCAGCTGTCAATTTGCAGAAATCATTTTGAAACTGCTATTAAAACACTTACAATGATATACATAAGAGAAACCCCACCAAGATCAATACTGTGGTTCTCCTGAGTTCACATCATAACAAGATGACAGTGTTCTAAACTCCTATCAACTACATAAAACATACCCAATAGCTGTAAATACGAAATGAAATAAAGGTAATGAATAATAAATCTGCGTACAACATTGAATAAAATTGATCTTAACCAAATGCAGATCTGGGGTAGCCCAGCTTTCCCAGGAATCTAAAGCCCTTTCTCAACTATTTTACTTTTCCACTCTGCCCAGAAATGCACACAATTCCCATGAAAGTCATTTTATCTGACTTGAAAACCAACACTACTTGATTCTTGTCCATATTTTCTGTTAGCTACAATAAAAGTCTATTTCATGAGCATGCACGGCAGTGTTTGTGACTACAACTTTTGGCTCAAGTTAGAAGAACTTTGACAAGATATTTCTTAAATAACGCGTAGAGATGTCTTCATGAATGAATTCATTCCCGGTCCTCTATTATAACTGTTCTACATAAATATTCTTACAATCTATTTTCACTGAGGTGGACAAGCACATTAAGCAGTCTAAGTTCACAGGTGAAAGGATTTATAAAACTTATTTTAAACTTGAAAATCCAACGAGCCAGACTAAGACAGCAGTAATATCATCCATCTGACCTGCCTACTGCAACAGAGCGTGGGTCAGTTACCAGGAGATGATTAGTCATCTGGTAGTCATCTTATTGGGCCAAGTCATGGGAGGGCTGGTAAAGAAGACCATGGAAGATCTGCATGATATATTTCTGAGGAAGTGGTGACTGTCAAACTACATCAGACTAAACCCACCACTACTGCTGTGGTGGTGGCCCATGAGCTGCCCTGCAAGCCACTGACGGAAGTGGAGCCTTTGCAGTGCACCCACACAAAAGAAGACATCCACTCCCAAACAACTGTGGAAAGCTCTGGAACAACATAGTCCAGCTACAAAGACTCAAAATTTAGACCACTGATTTAAATCAATCCTTGGAAATTATTTACTCGTGTTCTTCATGTGTCTTTATTAGTTATTATGAAAATTTTTTTTTAAGTGTGCCTCAGAAGGGTATGTTAATTCTAAATTTAATTCAGAACATCAACCTGCATTACCAAATACTTAATTATCAGTATATTTACAGTGTCCTAGGGCATCGTTGGGTAATCAGAATGTTATTGTTTTCATTAAACAGTATTTTGTTGATAGCACTAATGACTTCAGTTCTGCTTGATCAACAAGCAAATGATGCTTATTTGATGTTACGATAATTAATTGGCCTTTCAGGTGTTTCTACATCCTAATTTATTAGCAAGAATAAGAATATCTATGTGAAACACTCTAAGAAGAGTATCACAGTGCATCATAATACATGTTCTAAAAATAGGGTGTGGTTTAGTACTTCCCCCTTCCCTCACAATGTCTTAAGCCACATTCTCTGACTAAAAATGGCTGGGGGGAAAAAGTACATTTAACTCCATTTTGAAAACCCAGCCTGAGCCTTGCATGTTAAGTATTCAGGTCATTTTATCCCTTACTGAACTTACAGTAAGTCAAAGAAGATTTTTCTGATTAAGATTTCTTTTCTTTTTTATTTTTTTCTCTTAAGATGGGAGAATACAGCTAACCTCACTTTCCCATAGCAGCAACAAGGATCAAAAACCTCACATGACTCAGATGAAATATAGAAGTGAACAGGATCCTTCTGAAATCTATTACCCCAAACCATTATTTTTCCAAACCCCAGGCACAGTTTATGAAGCACTACAGTCCAGCCTTCAGACCATGGAAAAGGGCAAGGGATAAGAAAATTACAGATTCAAATCAAACTGGACCTTGAAAAGCCACCTGAAAAAATGGTCTTAGTGACTTTTCTACCTTTTACTGCCCCAGGATTTTAAAAATAAAGGTCTTAGTGACTTTTCTACCTTTCACTCCACCAGGATCATTAGTTACACTTTTTAGAACATTCTGCCTTTTAGGTAATTTCATATATTATATCCTGCATGGCTGCAAATAACAAAAAAAAAAAAAAAAAAAGCCCACAGGCTTCTGGAAGTTCAAAGGCAGCTGTATTTATGTTTTTTTGCATTACTGTCTAGAACTTTTCATTCTCACAAACGTGCCAAATAGAACACCTCACATCATGGCATAAGGGAAACCTTCATAGGTATATAGTAAACACAAAATATTCCTTAGAGTTACTTTAGGTTTACTACACACACAAGAATTTGTCATTATTTTGGAACACTTTTTTCTGCTTAACTTATTCACAGAGCTATTCTCAGAACAGTTTTTAGAATACTGAATCTCCTACTTTGCTTTCTAAAAATATCAATTTTAAAATAAGAGAGAAAATGATGTTTCCAGGTAATGATGTTGCCAGGCTTTTGAGAAGTGATCAGCAATAACGGTCGTGCTCTTACTGTTTTTTCAGAATTACAAAATACATTAATTCATTGGATGTCCTACCAGTGAACTACTAAAAAAATGAAAATACATAACAACAAAACATTATTTTCCATGTCCACATATTCATATTAAACATGATTCAACATCCATTACAAGCCACTTGTTCCCAAAAATATACAGACACATCTGTGGATGTATCAAACACAGAAGTGTAGAACGATACTGAAAAAACCCTCACTATAAACAAACTGGATGTTTGTCAAAAAACAAGATGAGTATTTGTCTGTAAATATTAACCAAACTAACGTTTTTGCTTTGATATTTGCTGAGTGAAGAGCAGCACAGGCAAGTATAAAGGACATATAAAATTAATCTGAATGCCAAAGTTGGTGATCAGGTTCCAGCTATTACAGGAACTCCACGCAACAAAGTAAACAACTAGTGGCAGCCAAATGCACTCATCAAGATACCACAAGTACTTTATCATTACGTTTCAACATCAGAAAGAATCATGATTTGATTCCTGAAAAATGTATTTACTTGCAGTGACAGCTCATTGATTTGATTTAAAGAGCAGTTAACATGCTAACCAAATACCTACATATAATGCATTTTCCTACATTTTGAATTCAACTCTCAAAACACACAATGAACAGTTGAAAACTGTCTCATAATTTTCACTGTGTAACTGTATTTTTCACACAGTTTGATCATCTCTTTTGTGTATGAAGCAATGAATAATTTGCTCTCAATCTTAATTCACACTGTAACTGGCTGAAAACAAACTACTGCATTTCCAAAGGCAAATTAAGTGACAAAAGCAACTGTAAGTCAGGATAGCAAGAAATAAGTTGTAAAGCCTATATTAAGACTTTAGGTGGTTTGTTGGTGTTCAGCACTGGAATAGCTGTCCATGTATGCTCATGTGTATATTTTGTCAAGACACTTTAAAAGCACATTATCCCAACATCATACCTACTGTATAAAGAAAATACAAATTAACGGTTATTCATGTGCCTGGAATAAATGATATCTGCTGCTTGCAAGGAGAAAGAAGCTGTATACTCTGCTTTTTTATCTCCTCTTCTTCCCAAAAGGACAAAAAATCTTTGCTAATCCAACATAAATATGGTTGCAATAAAAGCCTGTTATTAAAACATCAATTAGTACATCAAAATGAAAAAAAACACCTCTACCTGCTCCAGGATAGGCACTCCACTCTCCTGCAAATATGTCATTTTATAACAGACGTATACAAAAAAAGCTTCCAAGAACATATAGTCTTAAAAATAGGACATAGGAACTGAAGGTACGGGAAATTGAAAAAAAAATTATGCAGGTGACTTAACTGTGACATGGGGATATTACTTGTCAGAGGTTAAGCTGGAAGTCTGTAGTCA
This sequence comes from Thinocorus orbignyianus, assembly GCA_013400375.1. NCBI lineage: Eukaryota > Metazoa > Chordata > Aves > Ciconiiformes > Thinocoridae > Thinocorus > Thinocorus orbignyianus. The sequence goes on from VXBW01003967.1 coordinate 858,680, forward strand.
ATCTAAACTCTAGCCAGTGCCTGTACCACAAGACTGTCTTCTTTCCCTGGTCAGTTCTCAGACATGAGATAGTCAGGGCAGCAATAAAAGTGAAAAATGCAGGCAGCTTCTAACAGCCAAGAATTTTCCTGCGCAGTGAGAATTTATTGGTCTCTGAAATTCTTACTCATAATTACCACAGTCACTTTAAATTTAGCAATGATGAAAGAATGTTTTGTCCTTAAGACCACCTCGAAAAACCAGTATCAACAAAGGGGTTTAGGTACAGACACAATGAGCTCTGGAGCTGAACTCGGATATGACATTATTAACCTCCACACGTACCACTCTAAGAGATGGAACCATGACTCTTTGTACCCTGAAACATTTACCACACGTATGCCCTTCCTAGAGCAGTGAGGACTGGCATGCTGCCTATGTCTTATTCAGTTCTGCCAGGGGCAGAAGGGCTTTTGCACATCATCAGTAGATGAGGCAGAACCACTTCCTTAATGTCATATCAACCTTTTCATCAAAGTAGTCAGATACTACTTCAGAGAAGTAATAAAAAGGCATGTGCCAGCTATGAGACTAATGGGAGTTTTCCTCAAGCAAAACATAATTCAGCATGAACTTCATGTTAATGTTCTTTCCACCCACTCACTCATCTCCAACTGATTCTACTCAACTAAAATGCCAACAAGTAAAACCACCCATCTTTTAATTCAGCTGTGGTACCCTAGCACTACGATTTTGTTTTACAGTGCCATCCTACAGCTGCCTAACCTCAAGCGCTTCTTACACATTTACATGGCCTCCTTTTTAAAAACATGCATGGGAGCTGGCGAGCAAAACACAAGTAACAAAGGAGAAAACTTTGGAGAGCAATAGATATTCAGACTGACTGCTTTCACTAAAACATTAAAAACCATCATAAGCCTCAGTCCCATTTACCACTCAGAACCAATGGGCTTAAGAAGGAGGAGGAAGAATATCATTAAAAAATAAAAAAATAAAAAAAAATTCATCTTGAGCCAGGAAACAATTTGGAAACATACGTTAACTTGTTTGAAGAGTGAAAGAGAATCAAGATATATTTACCAAAAAAACTATTACACCTCAGAAAGGCACAGATTCATTTGTTTTATCAAGAAGACATCAGAGAGTACAGCAAGTTCAGAAACTAATTTAGAAAAAATATAACCAAAAGCTGTGATCATTCAAGAGCCAAATCTCAGGCTTGAATAAACAACAATAAGCCCCCAAGACTCATAAACAAAAGCACTTCACAATGCACATGAACAACAAAGAAAAAAGAAAATTCTCTATTACTGTTTTATTGAGTAAGCATCCATAAAGGAAATCCTATACTTTATTCTCAAATGTCTGTGAAGAGCTATTTTTGGATAGGGGTTCCACGCAGCACAAGTTTGAGCTAGCACATTGTGTTCTTAGAGAGACTCTGGTCCAGCCTCACCTATGGAACAAGGGGAAACATTTTCACTTGCAACAACCTTAACTCCTTGATGCAGACAGCTGTTGGTACAGAAGCGACAGAGACACTACACGGTTTTTTCAGGACTTGAGTGGGGACTGCAAAATTTGGATTCTGCAGGTCTCAACACATGGCATTTTGGGAAGACTGTTATGTTCATTTAAGACATACTCAATTCCAGCAGTCTACTCTCCTTTTTACAGGAGATCACTACCATGATGAGAGAGCGAGGAGAATGGAACGTGTCCTCAACACCTCAACAGCTAATGGTTCTCAGAGATGCAGCTCAAACCCACTCCTGGAAGCCTTTGCTCCTCAGCGGGGCCGTGGTGCCGCCGAGGAGGAGCCCGGACCCTGGTGGCCTTTCAGCACCATGGATGGTACCTCGGGACCCGGCAGCCCGGAGGTCCCGGCCACCGCAGGAGGCACCGGTCCTCTTCCACCCAAACTATGCTCCGCAGTCAACTAAGGTCTGAATACCCCTTATTTTCACAGAAACTTTGGTCTGATGAGATGCTTACAAGAAAGGAGCTGACTAGTAATTTATCAGGGCTGTAGCTCACCCTGTAAAAGTGCCCATGCGTTCAGAAAGTATTCTCAGTTTCCAGTCCTCGTGAAAGAGTTTGAAAACACTCCTGTGTTTTTCTTAGGGATGGTTCATTTACTTTAATTTCAACAATGAAAACGCATACTTCAAAACTTCACTGGTAAGCAAAAATACAACACAGCTAAGATGCAATCACTGTTCCCACAAACTTGATTGCACAGCAAATTAAACATTTTTCCTTTTTTTTATAAACCAGAAAAAAATGTCTGTTTTACACAAAACCATCAACAGAACAAATTAGCAGAGTAACATTTATCCCAAAAAACACTGAAACCTTCACATAGTTCCAACAATTTGCCATTGTATTCCTAATGCCACTGAAAAATTCGTAAAAATAAAGGGAAGTTTTCATCATACAGCCTTGTTTTCTACTAGTCTAACCACTACTCACTACAGAAAGTAGAGAGCATTTTCAGGATGAGAGTCATATGCAGAAAGCCAGGTGATCTCTCAAAGATGCTCTGAAAAAAAGATAATAAGTCTGTGGAAACCACTGGTGTCCCCATATACTATGACATGAACACAACTCAGAAGAACAGTCATCAGACTGACCTCCGTTTTCCCAAAGTCTCTCATGGGGCCAGCCTCGACAGTTCAATGAGCTGCCTCTCAGTGGTTGGGAATACAAGAATTTAGCATTTCAAACCAGGCTTTTCTAGCTAACAGTATTTTAAGTCTTTAATGTTGGACTCAAAAGTGAGCTAGCAGCTCTGCCTGCTGAACATGAAACAATGGAAATCCAGCTCGGCTGTGGAAATTTTTTGTCACTAAACAGACCAAACACGACTCAGAGGGCAGTGAAACACAGCAGCTAGTGCCATTTTATAGCTAATTTTATTATTATAATCCACTTTGCACAGCTACTGTTACAATCAGCACCTAATTTCAGGGGTTGACTTCTGCCACGACTGGAGGGTCACTGTGTGTTGGGCAGAGTAACTGCTTTCCACATAACAGAAGCCCAACAAATTAAAATACTACCCTAATACTGATGTGTTGGTCAGCCACATAATTACCAGCCTGGCCCTCTTCCGGACATTACTGAATAAGAGAGACAGACCAGATACAGTCTGTTTTTACTTATGGCAGCAGTATATGGAGATTGGGCATGCACTCTGCAAAACACCACCCAAATAACGGAAGACAATCTGCATTCTCAAAATAATGAAACTGTAAATTAAGTAAGGCCTGAAACTACTTACAGGATCTATTAAGAAGTTAGTTACTTTAATTTTCCTTGCATTCAAAATAATTAGTTTTATCCTGACTTTTAAAAGCATCTCCAGTTCAGTTTGATTTTCCATCCAGATATTACAGGCAACACAGTATTAAACACTCACGTATTGCAAGGGCATTTAACAGGACCCAGATGTCCACCTACCTTTACTAACAGCAGTAATAAGTCCCTAAAATTATCTACTTGCATGAAATTGTGGTCTGGATTATTACTGTGAATGTACTGAAGACCATTTTTCAAAATCAGGCCTGTGTATTCCAAAGAAACAGGTTTTGCTTTTACCTCTGAGGAATACAAATATGCAGTGTTTTTGTTCTCTGCAGCTCAGTGATTTACTGGCATGTCTCTTCCCATAAAATATTTGCATATATCTGAGAGTCAAACTGTTCTGATACATTCTGTGTTTGCCAGGAAGTGAACGCTTCAGTTCAGTGTAACTGAACATTTAAACAAGGACAGGCACCAGGACAAACGGCAGTGTAATTAACATACCAATGAAGAGCCAGTTGTTAATTACTACCCATTTCAAGCATTTTGTATGAGCAACTTACCTGAAAAGCCTTCCCATCTGCATGCTGGCAAAGTCAGTAATTAAACAACTCAAGACCCCTTTCGCTTGATTAGGGAAAAAATTATAATTATTTTATATTATTCTATTTGTCACATGCAGTTGACATTTAAATGAGAAAAACTGCAGCAGCCCAAATCTAAATATTTGAAACAAATGTTATGAGCTGTCCTTGAATAAAACAGCAACACATATACATCTAGGGTAGACGTAAGCTAATAGAAGGTCCCAATTTGAGCCAACTGATTATACCTTACAGTACCTGCTGGGTTACATGGAATGCAGCACAGTTGCTACTTAAACAAAAAAGTACTGCTTTTCTCTAAGGGGGATTTCAGATGCTATCTACTGAATGGAATCTGAATTTATAAGCTTTTGAAAGACTCGGGAATAGCACCAGTACAACGCCAGGATTCATTTACATTTAAACCACAGCCACTGAGAAGTCAGTACATAGCTCAGGCCAGCACTACAGTTAAAATACAGTAGTTACAGGAGTTCCAAGAATGGCAGAGGCAGGTAAATGGAAAGCAGGAATGAAACCGTAGGACAGAAATACTCTAGACAGGCAAAATGGAAATAAAAGCTGGCAAAATAGAGAGGAAGCAGAAAGTTTAGAAACGTTCATCAATATGTAGAGTATCCAAAACAAAGGATTTCTCTCTCTCCCTGTGCAGATGGCTTTGCCCGAGGAAGACTAGTGTGCTTTGGGTACAAAAAAAGGAAATTACATCTATGTTGAAACCAGCTTCTAATTCATTACCCCATCGCATAACTACGGCCACTGATCCATGTAAACAATAAAACCAAGATCCATTCGAAATTTTTGACTATCCAAATGAAAGTTTGAATCAGCTCCTGCTAAAAAATTTGGCATTCTATGTGTCGTACAAAAGTTTCCAACCATGTGATTTATGCACTTTAAAGGCCAGATTTTGCTGAAATCCTCTAACATTTTGGGACAAAGTAGTTCCTTTTGGAGCAGCCAAAAAGCAGATATTCGGTCCATATGGGTTTCCTCAATCAATTAATTTTTATTTGGATTTTTGTTTTAAGCAAAGGAAGATGGTGAATGATTTATTTTATGAAGTTTTTTCTTTTCTTACAATGTGCATCTATCTTATTTGGATTACAAGCCGAAGCTAACTAAAATGTACAAATGCAGCCTTATGACATTTTTTTTCCTCATTTGACAGAATGATGGACACAGGTGGGGTGACGGGAAATGCTTTACACCTGGACAAAGGAAATATTGTTAGCAAGAAGTAAACTGCACCAATTGTTTATACAGAAAGTGCCCACCCCGGATTTCTGAAATTTCAGAATTTTTGCCTGTATCATCCAGAACATCTAAATTTTTGCACAAATTATTTTACAAATGGGTGAAAGAACATCTCTATCTTTGCAGATTTCTCTCCCATATAACCTTTATTGAGCACGCTCTTACAGTCAAGCAAAGAGTGCAGCTTGGGCTGGTACCTGCAGCCTCCTGCACCCAAGGCAGTGTCTACACTCCATAGTGCTGGCCAGACAGAACAGCTCATCCAGAGCCAACTCACTGATCTCTAAACACTGCCGGCCAGCCAAAGACACTCTGCTACAGATAGACTGGATAATCTGCCAGAGATCTACAACAAAACCTAAGATCTAAATTCCCACGTTTTAAACTCAAGACCTCTCTTCCTCTTTTCTATTGCAAATTTTAATAACACTGTACTTTCTGCAGGTAGCACTGAATTAACACATTTTCCATTCTTACTTATCAGTTATAAAGCAGTAAGCCCCCCAAAATTACCCTAAATGACACACACATCTGATCTTCACAAGCCATTTAAGCATAATCTCTGAATACATCTTCGTAATGACAGTCCCATTTCTGTCCTCTTAATAACAATAATCACTACATCAAAGTGTTATTTTGCCTTGACTGTTTTGAAAAAGCTATTTTTTTTTCTTTGCTACCTAATCTCTATAGCAATTTTTCTTCCTGAAAAGAAAAACCAGCAATACCATCTGCTATTACAGAAATCAGCAATATCTCTTTTGTTTTGCATTTTTATTAAGAGGCACAGGGAAACATTCTATTCGAAAAAACATTTGGAACTAACCATAAGCTACATATGCAAATTTTAAATAAATATTCTGTGATAGAAGAGATATCGTAAAATGAAATCTTTTGCCTATATAGTAGACATGCCCTATATAGTAGACATATCAAAAAATGAAAGTTCTTAAATGCAAGTTACTGTTCTGTGCACGGTCCTGAAGGACAAAACTTCATCACAGAACAGTCTGAGAGGCACTACCATCTCATGCCACAGTCTGCCTGAAATAAGGACCAATTCGGCAGCAAGGAAGACATGAAAACACAAGAAGAAAAACCTCCCATTAGCTAATGAGTATTACATTTTCAAAACCTTTATTTTAACATTATCTTAGAAAGAAGATATATTCCAGAAAGATCAGAACCCATAACAGCCTACATCACTAGAACACTCCGTTTACTCCTTAGGATGCTGTTAAATTGACTTTGGAGTTCACCAGATTGTCTATATTGTAATGAAGGGCAAAGCTGCTACTACTGCAGCAATAAACACATCAACTTTTGAGCTCCATGCTGAACACACAATTTTGAAATCTAAAACACCGAAGTAGATTTTTTTTTTTTAATTTTTTTTTAATCCTTATTTTCAAAGCTGTATGAAACCTAAAGACGAGAATGGCCCAATTTCCTACTCCAGAAAGCCATTTCCTTTGGGGAATACTGAATGGGCAACATCAAGAAAATTTGTCCACAGCACTTAATATCTTAGTAACTCGAGTGCAAATGCAAGACTGAATAACAGGTGGTTTGGTTCTCAGAACATACAGCTGAAACACGAGAATGATTTAGCTCCACTTAACTCCCAAGTCAAACAAAACCAACTCCCAGAACTCATTGCACTTGCCTAAAACAAGAGCCCAGATGCAGGGACAAGTTACAAGTTTTCACTGATGTGACATAAAATCTACTGTTTACTCATTACAAACAGAAAGTAAAGACACCTTATTTAACCATCTTTCTTCAGGGTTCAACCACCCACCTCCCACCCACCCCTTTCTTTTTTTGTATCTTCGATCAGCCATAGACTAGAAGTACCCCCCACAACAGCTCCTGTAGTTGTAATAGGAACGTCTTAAGCCACAGCAACTCCTTTCGGGACTCGCCACCTCCCTCTGTCTCAACACATCTCTATCAGATGCCATTCTGGGGACACGGTGTTCTCCACAAAAAATCATTAAAGGACCTTTAGTGATTATGTGAACAATCTAGTGGGGGTTTTTTTGGTTTTTTTTCCCAATTAAGTATAAGAACACAATCCCAAGGATTCACAAAATCTTAAAACATAGCCAAAAAAGCATCCTACAAGATCTGTCCTCTAGTGAAACTCCAGCTAAGCTCTGAAATCTTATGATTTCTTCTGACTTGACTGAGGGGTTTGTGGCATTTGGCAATACATCTGTGAGTAGTTCCCAGGGCAGTTCTTCTGTCCACGGATACCTCACCAGGAAAAACTGAAAGGATGCAACCAGTCCACTTCATCTTGCCTGATCACAGCATGAAGTTCCTGCTCTTAGCCACCCATCAGACTGAGCCAGACTGGAACTCATCACCCAAGACCAAGCAACATCCCAGGAAAAGCAACCACTGAATTCCTTAAGTTTTATGATTTCATCCCAACTTGGCTAATATAAGAATCACCACTTCAAGTACTGCACTCAAGTTAAGCAAAATTTGACCCCAAAGTACTACCAGTTATGGACAAGTTTGCATTCCAAAAATACATACATTTAAAACAGACATGGCACTAAGTTATTTCACTGCAAGCAGTAATTTATGAAATGCTTGTTACACCTCCACAATTTTTTTGTTCTTAAATTCCATTTAATATGCCAATCTTATTTCAGGAGGAAATAAATTAACTCTGACGCTTTGTGCCAATGCAGATGAGCTTCCCACACACCTGTATTGTGTTTCACACTTCAGTTAGTCATCCAGATTACGACAAATGAACAAAGTACTTCTAACCAGACCCATTCCCAAGGCTAAGCATGTGAGAAGAGGAAGAAAGAAGGCTATCTCAGACCCCTCAAGTTTTGTCAGTGCAACGTCTGGTTGCAGCTATGGATGAACACCTTCACCAAAAAGAACTATGAGTTTAGATCTAACACAGCCCAGGAAGGCCACAGAGGTGACATTACCCCCACAATTTGGTCCCTGACACTGCAGTTCCCATGAGCACTAGCCAGGACAGGCTGCAAACTGCTCAGACTCCCATAAATTTTCATAACTTAAACTCTCTATTAAAAAAAACAATAGGATAAAAGATAAATCCGCACCTAATGCATGAGGGAAGATGATGCTGCAAAACAGTACATGGTTCTGTACTAGGAAATCTCACACTGAAAGACTTTCACATCCAAAATTACAGAACACCCAGCTTTTCTGTCCCCACTAACCCCTGTTCCACTATCTAGAATATGGCTAAAATAACCCATATTTGGATTGTGGTAGCTGCAAGTTAACGTCCTGCCGAAATTATCAGCTGTTATTAGAACCCCAGACAATTGCTTAATAAAAATTTAATCATATTGTAATTTCTAATCATCATTAAAGATGCTTAACAAGTTAATCTCTCTATTGTGCTCCCCTAATATTGTGGATCAGAAAGTCAACGGGCATAAGGTGGCACAGCTTCACCAATACTAACAGGGCTACTTTTACATTACTCCAGCTGAGGATCTGGCCCCAAGAGGAAACACCACTATTAAAATCCTCTTGGTACAGTTTTTGACTGTTTCTCTGCACTATTTCATAGTTAATTAAAAAAAATAACAAAAGTAACAGATTATGACTTAAAAAACCCACAGCACAAAACAAGGCACTTCATGCCGCTCTACCTTCTACTGTCCGTGGTAGAGCAAGCTCAGCACTGCACCAGAGACCAAAGGTCTCCCTTCCTCACCTCTTCACAGCTCAAAAACTCCTTATTTTGACTTCGTCCACACACAGCTACATGTGTCTGACAGCAACGCCCACGCACAGAAAATGGGGGAGGATCATTAACAGCCAGCAAAGCTGTCTTTCAGCTCAGATCTGTTCCAACTGGATAGACAAGGAGTGAAACGATGCTCTTGCAGCCCTGCAGAACTAAGGATTTGTTCCATTCAGGAAACCAACACGTTTCCTTGTCCTTCCGTCAGACTGGAAATCTGTGCTTAAGAGAGTTTGAGGACCATGGTACAAGTTCACTTTAACTGTGTCAGGTTGTTGCACAGAGATCCACACAGACAACACACCTGGCTCTCCTTCGCCTTGCATTTTTCAATGTTTCTTCAATAAACCCACAACGCCCTTTGAAGCCCTACTCTGAGGCTGCTCTGCGGTGTGTGCACACCACGCCACCTGCAACCACATCTTTCTGTGGCTTCACCTGCAGGCAGATAAAAACAGAAAACAGAAGCGGATGGTGCAAAGGGGCCAGCAGGCTAGACTATATTCAGTGGTTTCACCTCTAAGTGTTCCTTCTACGTATAGCTTGGATGAGCAGATAGGAGAATGGCAAACCAAAACTAAGTTGAAAATGGTCATTTTTACCCTGTTTTGTCTGCAAAGCAGCTCACCGATTCTAGCCAAGTGCACACGTTACAAAACTCTCCATTATCATGCGTGACATGATATCCTGGAAGCTAAATAATATTCATTTTAATAACCTTCCATTAAATATTGATTTTAATGTAATACATAGAATTCTGATATCAGGACTTAATCCGATTGGCAAAGATCTGTTCCTGTTTATTTTATTGACACTTACTGAACCAAATTAATCGTTCCTATCATAATATTTACTTTCAGCATGACAATCACACAACCAACTACAGCAGGATTTGATCTAAGAACAGCTTTTAAACATTAGTTGGCATTTATTCAAGTAAGCTCTTAATTGTCAGAATTGAACTTAACTCCATGAAAAATGACAAAAACTGATCACCAATTAGAACAAGTAAAACTGGAATCCACCTTCCATAAAATTACTCTTCGTTACCACGGAACCCAGAGCAAGATGCGCTGTCCCGCTCAGCTTGAGTGCAGGACACTTGTTGCTCCAAGTTGATGCAACCCCATCTCCAAAATACCTGCTACAGCATTTCATCCCAACCCATCTGACTTCACCGCACGCTCAACAAAATCGACGTCGTACTTCACAGGCGCATTGGGAAACGTCCTCCCTCACCAAAAAATTCAAGGAGAAAAATGTAGTAAGTCTCATACCTTAATACATGTGGTATTAACAGGAAGTATTTATTTCACCTTCGGCAAGAAAAATAAACAGGCGGCAAAGACCCTGCAGGCACCCAGGTCAATTTCAGCGCCCTGTTTTGGTTCTATGATTCTCATGCCGGTTTTGCCTCCCGACAATAAGCCAGGCAGAGGAAAAGTAAATATTCCTACCGATTCCCAGGGCAGCCGAACCCCCTGCCCCGCTCCCCACCTGGGGACACGTCCCCTTCCTCTCCCCCCTGCCGTATGACCGCGAATGCTTATGCAAAACTGTTGGTTTCTGCGGCTCCTACACCCGACGGCAGCGAACCCGCAGGGAGAGGGCACAGCCGGGCTCCCCCAGCCCCCGGGGGCTGCCGGTTCTCCGCGGCTCCCGGCCCGGGGGGGCGGCCCGCTTCTCCTCATCGCCCCCTCCGGCCCAACGACCGGGGACGAGCCCTGGGGGGCTGCAGGGAGGGAGGGAAGATGGGGAATGTGCCTGGGGCTTTGGGGTGGGGACGGTCGTGTTGTGCGGCGGGGCCACATGGGGGGCGAGACGGTCTCCCTGCAGCGCAGGGGGCGACGGCAGCAGCAGCTACTCACCGGGAGGGTTTACCGCCGCCGGCGTTGCCATCTTGTCTCTGAGAAGAATTAAGACAAATGCAAAAGAG
>VXBW01003967.1:869599-967026 GCA_013400375.1 Thinocorus orbignyianus
CGGGGCGGCCGGGCGGACGAGCCGGGAGGAAGGGAGGGAGGGAGGGAAGGAGGTGCGGGGGCGGCGGCTTGCTCCCGCCCCGGGGCCCCGATGGCGGCGCTCCCCGCTCGGTGCGGGGCGGCCCCAAGATGTCCGATGGACCCCGCGCCGCGTCTGCTCATGCGCCGCCCGCAGTGAGCATGTGCCGGCCGGCCGCACATGTGCGCTGGGCCGGGGCTCGCCGGAGCCCCGGCGGGACCCCCAGTCTCTCGCAGCCACCGGGGCACAGCCTGTGCTGTTCACCCCGCTGCCGTCCCAGCCGCCCCTTTCAAGGCTCGAACCCGCGGTCGCAGCGGGCGCGGCTCCTCACAGGGCGCCAATGGCCCTGAGGGGGAGGGCTGCGGTGGTCGCCAGCCTGAGGGCCCGGGGGGCGGAGGGCAGCACTCCTGTCACCCCCGAAACTGAGGGGAGGCGGTTTGAGGGGTACCTGGCGCCCCCGAAACGGGGTGGAGGTGGTTTGAGGGGTGCCTTTCACCCCTGAAATGGGGTGGAGACGGATTGAGGGGTATCTTTTGCCCCAGAAATGGAGGGGAGGCGTTTTGAGGGGTGCCTTTTATGCCCGAAACTGAGGGGGTGCAGTTGGGGTGCTGCCCACCACCACAAAAAGCTGTGGGGTGGTGGTTGGAGGGCTGCCTCTCACCCCCAAAACTGAGGGCTCTACTGAGAGGAACTGTTATTCATTACTGCTGTCTGTGTCATTCTCGGCTGATGACAGTCATCCTGTGGAAGATGGCATGCCATGAGTCCACTCACCTCCCAGTGCTTTCTCGGCTTGGGGTTCCCATTTCTGTGGGCTCCTTGGGAATAACACACAGCTCAGTCAAGTGGGAAGTGAGCCCAAGAATTTTTTTGGGGAAAAGAGGTGCCATGGTGTCATCTTCATGTTAGGCTATGCGTATGTCTGCCTCTGAGATGGAGGACTTGGTGCTCCAAATGGAGGGCCACAAATACGATCAGAGGGATGGAGCCCCTCTCCTGTGAGGACAGGCTGAGAGAGCTGGGGCTGTTCAGCCTGGAGAAGAGAAGGGTCCGGGGAGACTTTCTAGCAGCCTTTCAGTATCTGAAGGGAGCTACAGGAGAGCTGGGGAGGGACTCTGTTAGGAAGTCTAGTGACANAAGCCTCTCCGTCCTTTGTTAATGATACTAATTCCCTGCAACTACAAAGGAAAATAACAACTCTTTCATGGGAGTTCTCACAGGAAAAAGTCATCCAGGAATTCAAGAAACGGGTCATTCTGCGCTCCTGCAGGTGTAGTGTGGGATTTGTGTCATGTCCCTTCATGGACGGAGGTTCACCTCACACTGTGCTGGCATTCCACAGAACTACCGAGCCTTTGTGACTCACTCAGCTGGCAGTTTAAGACTTTCCATTAAAGCACAAGGACTCAAAATAATGCTTCCAGCGAAATCTGAGGTTTTTCTCATAATCATCTCATAAACTCAGGTCTTCCAGGGGAAAAAAACCAACACAACAGTATCAATAGAATTATCAAGCGGCAAGATTTGTGAAAAGCAACCAGTGCAATTACTGCAGCAGTCACATGTAATATGTACAGTAATGCTGTAAAAAAAACCCCAACACCGAATCACCCTTTTGATGGCTTTTTCGCACCCCTGGAATGCAGCACAGGCCTGTTAATCTTTAAATGCCGCCCCATGGCTGTGCCCGGTTGCCCTCGGCAGCTCCAGTAGAAGGTAACAGGAGCACTCAAAATGAAAAAGTTGCAAATCAGCCCCTTGCTTTGCTGAATTAAGTAACCTGAAACAGTTCAGCCATAAAGATGTAAATTGGCAAAAAGGTGGAGAAAGCATGGAGGCTCTGTTTACCTGCTTGCCATAGATGAGTTTAATCAGAGCAGCGTTAAATGCTCCTGCTTATTTAGAAGGTTTATTTATCTTTGATTTATTGTGCTTTTGTCTATAAACGTTGAGCTGTTTTTCTAAGCATCTTACTGCTTTAGTGCCTCCTGGTGCTGCAGAGTTACGGATGATCAGCAGGCATTCCGAATACTTATGTTAAGGCATTTACCCTGCTAATATTAGCGGATTGTCTTAATATCAGCAATTTTGTAAATTATTTTCATTCAAATAAAACTATGCTTTTGAGGTGATACTGCTCACGAAACCTGTGCTATGAGCCTCCATTATGCCAAGCTACATACGTGCATAAAGGTTAAAGGGCCAAACCCCTAATACAATTATTGTTAGTAAAGTAGTTAGTAAAGTAGTAAAGTATCTTGTAAAATCATAACCTATAGCATTAAGCACTTCTGAAGTGTCCTCTGAAGACATTTACAAATGTTCATGTGTTAAGACCTATCTCTATTACCAGAAAAGCATTCTTATTTTTATTTCATTTCTATTTTAGAGATAAGGACGCCACCCTGGAAAACCAAACCCAGAGAGATCTGACAGTGCACTGTCATAGATTTCAACAGACCTATGGAATAAACCAGACAAGGACTGAATATAAACTAATGAAACCATTCAACTGCATGTGTTGTCCCTTGTGTAATATCCCCTGAGACACCAGGTTAGCCCAGAAAGACCACATTACAGGCAGTATATTTGATATTGTGCTGCACCTAAACAAGACCTTAGCACTCAGAAGTAAACATGTTCTGTCAAATCTACTGTGATTCAGACATAATTATGCAAATAAAGATTCTTTTCTTTTTTTTTTTGTTTGTTGTGAGGTTTGTTGACTTGCTCTATTCAGTTCCACACGCAATTCTTTGTTCGCTTAAATGGATTGAGAAGTGAAATTGATTTTTCTCCTCCCCATCTTCTCTGGCTCAATAGGCACTATTAGCAGAACCTTTCAGAATCCCTGAAACAATCCATAAATGAATGGAACTATTCTGTATTTGGCTGTAATAAACTGCTTCCTTGCTGTCTCATGCTGAGGTTTTCCATATCTGTGGTGAGATGGGTAACAGGTAGCTGCAGAGAGAAACCACCACTGCTCTTTAAATTTATGTTCTAGTAATGGTGGAAATGCCGTGCTCTGAGGTTTATTTTCACTGTAATACAAAGAAAACGTACACAGTAAAGCATGGTGGAGTTAACCGAATTCATGTTTCTCCAAGCTCATGCTCTGCTGTATACCTTGAAAGCCTAATTCCCATGGAATGGGATTCCTGGCAACAGAAGCAAGGACAGCGCTGTGGACTCTACCCTCACACTTGCTGAGATATTAAAGAGTGCTGTATCAATACCAACCACAAAATACCATGCCCATGCGAGATAGCAACATGCAAAATGTTTAATATTCATGTGGCACAACAGGGGGGGCTTCACATACTGTATGAACAGAATTACAAACAAGTCTTGACATGACATGTAGCAACAGGAAAGTAAACGAATTAAGAAAAGTGACTTTTATCTCCATCTTGTTATTATGTACCAGAGGGTGTCTGTTAGGTGTCTTTACAGTGGTTGTTTTCAATTTAGAGGGCTATTATTACTGATACTAGCGCTCGGCATGCACATGTATTCTGCATTTTGGCACTAGAAGTAAAAATAGATCAGCTGAGCACCACAGCATATCGAGACTGCTTCTCACTACTGCCTTTCTCTGGAAAGTTCAGTGCACATCTGCAAATTGGAAAACCCGAACATGTACCTTTCTGTGAGTTTTCACTCTGTGCCATGAACTAAATAACTTCTAAAAGACCTTTATTTCTTTTAAATGGGGAAAAGTTGTTTTGTTTTTTTTGTCATTTCCTCTGAAAAAAATGATGTCTTTCCAAAATGACTACTCCATGTGTATGAGTAAAGTGCAGAAACAAAAATCACAAAAGAAAAAAGTATTAAATTGAAGTGAATGAGAAAGTATATTCAGTGTCAAAAATGGATAAGAAAGGTCTTTGGCTTTTCTTCCCAACTTAATGACAACGCCTCAATAACACAATTGACAATCAAGGTCTGAAACCTTGAACCTACAGTTCCCCAGCAGAATTTTCCTTTCTAAGGACATGAAGAAGCTAAGTTACGTTTTAGACATTTCAATCCAGTATAATCAAAACCAAGGACATTTAAGTAAAGTCTCAGACTTTAATAAGACCTCCCAGACACATTCTTTGTTCAATGTTTCCATTGTAATTGAGTAAATATATTGCACCCAATTCATCCAAAAGTCTTGGATAGTTTGGAACAACGATGACATATGCTTATTAAGTAACTCCATCCACCCAAGAACTCAGAACTGGAACATTACATGCCCTTTTTAAATTTGTTTTCGTCATGTATGGATGACCACACTTGCCTAAATAAGCTATAGAGAAAATGATGAAATTTAAAACATGAACTATCATAGGAAGGTCTTAAAAGCGTTTGTTAGGGAAATTACAACCTTGTTCTTTAAACTATCCCATATAATTTAAAAGAAAATTGTGTTCTTCCTGTAAAAATGCAGTAAAATACCTTGATAAGAGTGTGGAAGTTACATTAATCTCTATTCAGTCCTGGAGGTACAGAAATATAATTTGTATGATGTGCTCTACAGTTATTGCTGTTAAATTCTGCAGTGCTTTTGCTTTAGGGAAAATGTCATTGAGTATTAGAGAAGCCCTTCTAAAGGTGAAATATCTGTGGCAAAAGCCCGCTTACTTACAAAATGTAACAAGATCAGACAAGTATTGCTGTGCTAGTAAAAGTCTGGACCAGGAACTAAACACAGAGGCATCTTGCCTCTCAACTTCAGCCCTAACATTTCAGGCTTCTTCTAAGTTTGTATAAATTTAACCGCATATTAACAACTGAAATTTAATCAATGAATCTTGATCATCAAGCCTAAGAGTGCAAGACCTTACGGTTATCCTTTCTGAACTTCATCAGGTTCTTGTTAGCCCAGTTATCCAGGTCTTCCTGCAGGGTTGCTCTCCCTTCTGAAATGCCCACTTCCCCACTCGGTTTGATGTCATCAGCAAACTTCATCAGAGTACATTTGATCCCATCATCCAGATCTCTTATGAAAATATAAAACAATGTCTAAGCAGAGTTCCAAGTCAGTAGAAGTCCTGAACATCTTTAGCCCTTTCCACCTTCAGAAACAAGGACCTAAGCTAAATTTTGGAGAAACAAATGTGCACATTACTATCAGCTCCAGAAAGATGAAGATTTTCTTTAACAGTTCTGCCACTGGGTGACATCCCTCCAGCTTGTTGGCTCTATAATACTCATTGGAGTAAAAATCAGGAAGTTTAATAAAAACCAGAGCTGGTTGTTTGTGTGGAGAAAGGGCCTTTTTTCACTCGCTGCTCCAGGTGGGACCAAACTGCCGCTTTCCCAGATTCCTGCTGCCCTGTCTGCTCTATTACAAAGCCTAAGAGTGTCATAAAATATAAAGATTCAGGTAGTGTAGCATCTACACAAAAGTATTTAATTTCTTGGGTCATGATTTCTAGGTTTACAACAATATTTCTAGAATTTATCTGTCTGTAATCCACAAAAGATTGATACATTCTGACATGCAATAAAACTAACGGTAGGACTAGGACAGTTTTACATTTATGGCAATGCAGTTCCAAAAGTACACTTTAAGAACATGGCATATTGGAAAAATACTGCTGCCAACTTGGTGGAGGCCTTTCCCTTGTTTGAAATGGGAACATATGAAGAGTATTTGGGTAAGATCTATAAACAACATTTTATCCTCTTTACGAAGTTTTCTATATCTCATCAGAGAGATTTATTGAGGATCACAAGCTCCAAAAAGACTAACATGGCAGAAAATCTCTCACAGTTAATTGCAACCAAACTGTCTGAGTCCCACGAGACATAGAAGGCAGTCTGTATCCTAAGGAAAACAAGAAATTACTAGGAATCTGAAGAATGCTGTGCTATTTCAGTTGAGCACAGGACTGGAAGAAATAAATATGTGGAGAAAGCCGCTGTCTGATATTTGGCCTCTATTCTAATGTGCTCTTTCTCTGCTTTCTTTACCCCCTCTTTCTCCAGCTACACAAGATAACAATTTCCAAGAACCATAAAAGAGAACGGAAACACATACATTTAATTGTCTTATAAATTGAATTATGATTTATGACAGGTTTTAAATTTCACAAGTAAAATGTTATGCAAATTTTCAGCAGACCCTTTCATTTAAAAGCTTGCGCAAAATATTTTTGGTAGCTTCCCACTTGATTTTATTTCTGAAATAGACAAACTGAACACGTGTATCTGTGGCTCAGAGACCAGACAGTACATGCTTAATTATGTTCAAAAATCTAATTCCTGAATTATGGAATGCAGCATATTTCATTTCTATATTAGCAAAAGTGTGTTTTAAAAGTGATGGAGCATCCCTTACCATATGCTTTATGGTTCTTGCATTGGCATTTGCAAAGAAGGAAGAACCATCTTGAATATTTTAATAGCTGGATGTACAGCCGCTCATCATTTTTCTTTCTTATCCATCCTATCAGATCACCTCAAATATAACCTAATTCTTTTACCGTACCTGCTAATATACAAAAATAAAAGTGCATTAGTATATCTGTGTTAAAAACAGTTGCCAATATATAAGAACTAATCAGAAGATCCACCTGGCTGAGCATTTTGTTTCTGACAACATCCACTAACTCTGCAATGCTTGAGAAAAGAAGGTAAAGACAAAGAAAATACTGAGTTATACTTCCCTCTGCTGTACTTCTGCAGCTTTCAGCACACTGCGACTAAGGGAATTCAGGGAGTAGGAGGTTTCATCTGCATAATTAAAACCCCTTTTAGTATTAGCCCAGTGTTCTGAATTAATTGTAAAATGTCACATCAATTAATTTCTATCCAGCTGGGTTGGATCATGTATTGATCCCCTCCAAGAGGAGGCCGAGTGTCAGGATTTTAAACGGCGGAGTGATGGAGCTGGCACACAGATTCCTGTTTCATAGCTGTGCCTTTCGGGGCAGAAGATAACGGCACAGTGCAAATAGCACTGCAGGCACTCTGAGATGAATGCTTATAAGAAAAAGTCTGTGGAATAGCAATGCCTAAGGTCTGTGCTTTGAACTGGACAAAACGGTTGGGAAATCCATCACAAAATATCCTGGGTATCCAGAGACTGAAATGCATTTTACTGTGTTCATCCCATCTGAATTTCCTATGCCCGCTGTGTATTGTTTCACCTCCACAAAGTTGTGATGAGGCTTCTGGTCAATACTAGGCAAATGCATTTTGGGAACGTTTGGAAGCAGGAAAATAAACATATTCCTTTCCCATCTCATCTTTGTTTAAGAGAAAAAAAAAGAAGAAAAGAGTAGCTGGCTGTTTCACAATCCAATCACCACATTGCAAAGCACAAGGTGATGAGGGTTAGGGTGGTACTTGGGGCTTTTGCTCTTTAGCCAAGGGACCAGTTCACACACCTGGGAGAGTCATGCACTGCTGCTCCAGAGTAGCGCTGTTCCCCCAGCTCACTCCAGGACAGC
Organism: Thinocorus orbignyianus; assembly: GCA_013400375.1. NCBI lineage: Eukaryota > Metazoa > Chordata > Aves > Ciconiiformes > Thinocoridae > Thinocorus > Thinocorus orbignyianus. The sequence goes on from VXBW01003967.1 coordinate 877,066, forward strand.
ATGCTCACAGCAAACTGGGTAAGGAAATACCTTTAAAGCTTTGTTGGTGGGATGTAAGCAAAGCACTGGTTCTTCATGCTGCCTCTTTCATGGATATATTGTATCCTGTCCATTGGTGTGAGGCAGAAGGATGGATAAAGATAGAGAGACCAGAAGGAGAATAGCAGATTGGTAACTGATTCTTCAGAGCCTGAGCTATCATTTCATAATGTGAAGTTTACAGGTTTTGTCAGGGATTTCCCATTCTAAGCACGTTGTGCTTCACCTCAAAGTTACAATCTATCAATTAGTGTATTGAACAGTGACGGAAGGCAAAATCAGAGGAGAGAATTTTTGAGAAATGCCCTTGGTGCGTTGGAACCGTAGATGACCACAGAGATTATGCTAATTCCAAAACCCTAGCAGGGAGAATATTTAAGGCTATGCAGCTGTATCTACCTGGACAGGGCGGCGCGTTTTCCCCCACACTACAGTTACATTGCCAGGCTCTGGGGAGATGCATGACGGAGACAGACAAGAGCATTGAGCAAGTGCAGGAGTAGTCGGGTGAGATGTGGCTAACCAGAGCCTAAGTACTAACACGAAGTCACAGGAAAATACCTTCCCAGACACCTCCTGAAATGGTGCTGGACACAGCTGTCTTTGGGTAAATTTGCCTTTAATTTACTCACATCAGGGTAGTGCTTCCTTTACCTGAAACAGATGATGTCTGTAGAGAATGGTAAGAGTTCTGAATCACGATCAGGATACCCGAAAGCTGCCAAATGTTACAGGGGTAGATCCACCTCTTGAATGGTCAAGGCCTGGTAATGAGAAATGTGTACACAGTTTTGACATTGTCCAGTGCCAAAATGAGGGAGAGTTGGGTAAATTCTGCAACCCCTGCCTTACCCTCAGCTACCTCACTGAGTTTCTGTCCTGGTTTTCCAGTAGGGACGGGGTTAGTTCTCCCCTGGCTCTGTCAGGGCACAGCTATTCCATCCCATGTGCACCAGGCCCAGGGGCAGCAGGGAGCTGGCCGGGTAGGGGAGGGACTACGACGGGGGGTGGGGGGTGGCAGCTTCGGGATAAATATATCGGAGCGGCCAGGCAGGGGAGCATGCGCGACATCGGCAGTGGTCGGGACGGCGCGGGCTGTGGTCGGTATCGTACTCGTGTTTGTATCCCCCCCATCTGTGTTATTGTTTCCCTGTAATACCTGTTGTTCTGTTAAACAGTTTTCTTTTGTCCCAGCCCACGAGTCTGCCTGTTTTCTTTTTTTTCCTTCCAATCCTCTCCCGCCGCTGTGGGGAGTCAGAGTGAGCGGGCTGTCACGTGGCTCTTTGTTGCCGACGAGGCCAAACCACGACAATTTCCAATCTTCAAAAGGCCTGAGGGAACCAAGCCTCTGAGAATCTCATCTTGAAACGAAAGATGATAATTGAAAATAGGATTGAGTACCCTGCATTTTCCCAAAGAAGAATCATGGAATAGTTTGAGTTGGAAGGGACCTTTAAAGGTCACCTAGTCCAACCCCTCTACAATGAGCTGGAACATCTTCAACTATATCAGGCTGCTCAGAGCCCAGTCCAACCTGACCTTGAATGTTTCCAGGGATGGAAACATTCTCTTCCTCTCATTCCCAATTAATGCATTCTTTTTGTTTGAGGTATTTGTTGTACCTCTTACTGCCTCACCCCATGATCACAGGTGACCAAATAGCAGAAATGTGTCCTGAAGACTAGCATCTGCAAAGTACATCCTTTTTTTTTTGCATTTCATTGTTTTCGTGGAAAACAGTGACACAATATTCTCATGCTATCCTGGCTAATATCAATTGCTGTTCTCAGACATTATTCAAATGGTTTCTAAAAAGAAAAAAAGTGAACTTCTATTAATACCATATGGAACCAGATTAGCCCTGCTGCTAAAAGATTCATGAAGAAGGCAAATTCTTTCATCTTCTCCTGCCTAAATGATAGCAAAATAGACATAAGCAGTGTGATTACCAGTTTGCGGGTGATGCAATTCAAGGTCATGTTGAATTGCTAATCATCTACCCATCACTTGGCAACACACAGCCGTGCATGCAAAGCCCACTCCACTGGGTTGTGCTACAACAAACTAGAGGTAACGGAGAAGAAAAATAATTTCTTAAAATACCAATGATTTATCTGGAGTTTACACTAGCTTTACCCCATAATTTTAAGTACAGGTTAACTATAATTTTCCTGGTTTTCTGTATTGTGTCTTCAGAATCAAAACTCTGCCACAGTCATATGAAGGTTTAAGCACCCACAATTAAATGGTGTGATTCAATGTTTTCAAATTCTTAAGTGTGATGCTGCAGGGCTGTCTGAGGATTAAAACAGAGGAGAAGAACTCAGCGGTAACTGCTCATTTATCCCCGTCTTCACTGCCAGGCAGAAGAAATAATACTCAGTAAGTTCATGGCTTTCCATCACCACTGGATCACATGGGGTTGGCGCTTCACTCCCAAATCATCTGACATATGGAACCATGTGGAATCATCCATTCCATAGCTCATCAGCATCATCTTTTTGTGCTGAGGAGCATGGGAATGTGTTCACCAGCCAGCTGGGCTAAAAAAAAAACAACGGGGCTGTTACAGTCTAAGACAAATGAACTCGAAGTTTCTTTTCTACCAAGATTTGGAAGTTAGACAAGCACCTCTTGTTAGCGAGGCGTCACCATTTATCAGAGTAGTTTTGGGGGATTTCTGTAGCATTCAGTCCTGCATAGAACTGCCCTGGTTTTATCACTTTTCAGGCATACATGCCTGCAGAAAGGAGTAAGAATATGAGGTCCAATTAACATCTCGTTAAGTACTTGGCCTGAGGCCACATACATCCTACAGTTACAGTGTTTTCCAAAATTAATTTCCCTTTCAAAAAAATGTATCTCTAATCCTTCCTGTTTATGAGCAGGGGAAAAAAAAATCTGTTAGCTTTCATATTCATTAAATTGAGCCCCAAGATAAAGGTCACTGACATTTCTCGAGTGGAACAGTTTTTTTCACAATTTGCAGTTTCATCAAAGTGTTCCTTTGGAACATGCTTCTTTTGCCAAAAAATATTTTGGAAAAAGCTGGAAGCATTATTTACTTACTAATTTTATTTCTAGTCATATAAAAATCATTATTTTCAACCAGAGAAAAACATTTTGGTTTATCTACCATCCTTATGTATCTGGCTTAGCCTTTTGTAATATATTTTAATAATACTTTAGTATAAACGTCAAAATAGGATACATTACAAAGGTGGTCAAATACTTCTCTCCTATTAAATGTAGAAATTCATTACAGCTTGAATGCATTTTTGTCACATCAGCCCCTCTAAAAGTTAGAGGTTTTAAACTGATAATGAAGAAAGTCCTTGAGATACTAGAACTCCCTAAGAAATTTTAGTTTTATTTTATGGTCAGCTTTTTTAAACAAATATTTTGGTTACCCATGTCTCAGAATGATAATGTTGACAATATGGAAAGTTTTAGTTAGTGCCATTAGGTTTCAGAGTAAACGATTAAATTGCTGTTATTTTCACCAAGCCTACCTGGCTGCTGGACTTACCCTGTGGTCCCAAGTAGCTCCAAAATGTAATTGCTAAAAAACCCAGTCATACCTAAGACAAGAGCCAAATGGTCTGTAGAAGTTCTCAATATAAAAACCTGTAAGATAATAAAATACTGACACTGTGGATACAGCACTGAAGAAAAAGAACAAACAACAAAAAAAAAAAACAACAAAAAAACCCAAACTAAAATTAAATTAAATGCAAGTGCAGTATATGTACATCATCAGTCATCTACATTCAGTAAGTCTGTTTAAAATATATATTAAGCTGCTACAAAATTTCCTCTTTGCCAGAGCAGATTGTGAAAGAACATCTCAATTCTTCTGCAAAATTTATGTTTTACTCTGCTGCAGAGCACAAAGAGCTTTAACACACAACACACACATTGTCATGTTCTTGTCTGGGGAACAGTCTTGAAATCATTAGTCGGTTTGCCAGCATAAGGAACATAACATAGAATCTGAGAGATGCATATGGTAACAACTTTGAGTCTTATGACCAATCTGGTTTTTATAGCAGTTTGTGAATACCTTTAAAGTAAATGAGGTCTATTAATCTATCTCTGTTTTTGGATAGGGTTTTTATCTCATGTTGATTGTTTTTCTTCAGACTTTTGATGTTTTCTGTTTTAAACGTATGTGCTGTGATTAGAATAACAGAGTAGATAGAGATCATTTAAATAACATTTATCAGCTTAAACTGTTATTGTTTGTTTTGGAACATATCTGCTCCTTTTAATGTGTTCTCCTTAAAGAGAAATAAATTACTTCATTTTCCTGGGAAAGTCCAATCTGTTCTGGAGAAAGCCCTGCTTTAAAGCTGCCTATACTGCCTACTCAGTTCTCATAATGCTTTTTATTCTTTTATTTTATTTTGCCAGTGTCCATCTCCAGGAATGTGCCTGCGTGAGAAGAGTGACACGTGGCATACTGCAGGGAAAATGAGCGCCTTGTCAGAAAGGCGCACTCCCACAAGAATAATTGTTTGCCCACAAGCGGGAAGCAGAGCTTTCAATTTGCTGTAATGAAAACATTAATGTCATTGTTCTAAGGTTCTTTAAATTAGGTTTATTAAACTATATGCCACATTTTGGAATGCAATTAATGCATGCCTAAGCTTTCCATTTCCTTTAATGTCACAGGGGATGTATTTGATATAACGTTATTTAATATTTTAACAGAAGCAACAGAAACTGAGATTAGGCAAGTTTGTTATAAATTAGGAACTAAATAGAACTCCATGAGTCAAAATTTTTTTCAGCAAGAGTAATTTTGTCAGCATGTTATATTCCTTCTGTACGTAACTTACATTTCGAAATTCTACTCCTTAACATCAAGGATTTTTACACAGTTTGCCCGGCTTATGGGCAAGAAAATTTTTATCTGTAACTAAACAAAAAAGAACATTCACATAAGGGTCATGGGAGGTCATTTAAATTATACAAATGTCATACAAATATAAATGAATGCCCACATTCTGTATTCATTGTGCAGGTTGGACTGTATATTGAGCTATCATCTGAGCCACTCCGAATGCAAGGTTTAACAATCAGGTAACAGAAAATCCCTTGGGTTTGTCATTTTAAGGGGCCGAGAAGACTCATAGACCCTTTTTACGGCACGTTAACCCAAGTGCTTGCAGGATAACATGCCATGAAATGCTTTCATTAAAAATAAAGTTGAAATGCTGAGTTGTGGCATAACAGGTTGAGGTTTGGGATGGCGGCTCTCCTGAACTTCCCACCCACCTACAGACAGCAGCGGGATGGAGACAGCTAGAAGTGCTAAATTCCAAGTCCCTCGCTCATGTGAACAAGTTGGTCTGCAGGATTAGTTCCTTTAGGCCTCCAGGAACTCTGAAAAAAAACGAATTATCACACAAATAATATAATATCAATTTCTTACTGCAAACACAGTGCTCCATTACTTGCAAAGCTTTAAATCAAAAGAGGAAGCGAGTAACAGGTGATGTATGGGACTAATGCCCCACGTCAAACCCCCTGCCATTCAAGCTTGCTTTTATTACAATGATGAGAATTTCACATTGCATTCCTTACAATATCTTCTCTGCTTCATGTTAGTATTAAATGAAATTCTGCAGTTCTTGCCTAATGAGCAAGTGCTCATTAGTGTGAGTGGTTTAAAGAAGCATGCAGATGCAAGACCTTCTCATTGTAAGGAATGAGTATTGGTGAACAGTAAAATGAGACTGAGGTATTGGATACAATTTAAATCACCAAGAGAGAAAATGTATCTAGAGTACAAGACTTGTGCTGTATGAGTCACAGGAAAAATTACCAAAAGTGAACATAGCATTTCAAAAAGCACAATGTAACTTAACTCTTAAGATCTCTTGCTTATTTGCTTCAATTTTTTCGCATCTGTGTTCCCACACTGTTAACATACAGAGTGTATTTGGTTGGTGACTGTGCAGCACTGAGGTATTCAGCAATCAAGACTTACATTTTGTATTCTCTATTTCCATTAAGGACATTACTTGCAGCCAGGAAGACATTTGGGCTTGAAAGTCTGCCTCGTACGCATAACCTTAGTTTGCAAAGAGTCCAGAGGCAGAAGCAGCAGAAAAGGATGGATCAAGTTGCCAATCTTGCCTGCAAGTTAATGAAGAAACAGCATGTCTGTTAATGTAGGTACAGTGTTCAGGACAATAAATTTAATATTTTTCTTTTTCTGCTCCATTGGTGAGTAAAATATTAATATACAGTCAGAAATAAGTAGTTTATTAGCAATAATAATATTTCAGTAGATTCAACCGATGAATCCTGCTTTGCTGAGGAGAGGGCATTATTTATTACCATCTAAATAAATAAGAAGTTTAACTTCAGACCTATGGAAGAGCTCAAAACCAATTCATACAAGGGAAATCATAATTTGGATGGAAATAAAAAAAAATCTGAGATATTGAGGCAAATACAACCCTGGTCCAAACGATGAATACAAAGTAAATAAAAGATCTAAGATGCAAAGATTAATATAGTCCCACTACAAAGATTCCTGACTAATCACTAATCCATGCATATAATGAAAAACAGTTTAGGATCCACAAGACTAAATTCTGGCATCAGTTATGTCATCTTTAATGTAATTCTGAGAGACAAACAGCAGCTTGTCAGTAAGAGCTTGCTAAACCAACAATCTCTAAATATGAGGAATGCAGAGACAATGGTATTGTTGTATTACTGTCTTATCTGGCAAAAAAAGAGAAATAATATCTACCCAGACATGAATTTGGCTTTGACACAGAACAGCACAAAGTCAAAAAATACTTCTTTCAGCCCAGAGAAATTACATCTTACCAGCATTTCCAGAAATGCATTTTAAAAATCCCCTAATAAACTCAGGGGGTTATGAAGTAATGTGGATAGCAGACACAGAACAGCAAGAGGTAATAATATATGTTGTTGGTTTTATTTATTTACTTATGACACAAGATTACTGTTGGGATACACGCTGGAAGAAGAAAGTGCATGACAGATATGATCATCAGTGTCAATTTCTGTCCTATGGAACCCATTAGATCAATCTGTGGAAAAAAACAGGGAGCCAGATTATCAAATTGGTGTAGTGGATGAAAGCAGTTTCTGTGGAGCACTTTCTTTGGGAATGGGTGTCAGAAAGACAGAGCAAATACATTTTAACCTTGATATTCAGTGAGTGTTAGTAGTATTAGATAGCTGCCTAAAAAGATACTTCACAGCCTTTTCTCTATACAGCACTAAAGATTATTGATAAAAATTATGAAAATATTTTTCATACATATGAAGGTGCTATGTTCACTGAGGTATGGGGAAAGAAACGTAAAAGTAGTCTCTCCCAATCCTGTTCACATACTGTCTCATAACAATACTGGATATTGTTCCTGTTGTCAAATAGAAAATGAAATTTGTAAGTAGATTGAGACTCTTAAATACCTCCAGCAAGCTGTTATGAAGTTCTTGATAACCCAACCTACCTACTTAAGCATATCACTGTTGATTTATCTATTCAGATACCTCTTTAGCTCTTATTTCTGTCTTCCGTGTTCTATGTCACTTCTCAACAAGGCAGATTTTCAAAATGTATATTTAACCCCTACACGTATTTTCCTGTCCTTCATCCAGCTACAAACAACATCAGTGTCAATGGGAAAAGATGCTGAGTGCTTTTGATCATTGAAACTGTTTCATTATTTATTTGTAAACATTTTTTCCCCAAGAAGAAAGGTTTTGTTGGTAGCAAGTTCAAACAATTCATTACAGTTGAAAAACAAACATGATGCTTGGTCCTGTTATTCTGAATAAGAGTAAAAAAAAAGCAAGAGAATTCGTGGGAAAGGGTCAAGTTCTGTAGATGGAGCCAAAGCAAAAATGCAGCAGGAATCCTGAAAATCACTATTGATGGAACACAATGAACTTCCCTGAAACCAGATGTGCTGCTCCCAGTTCTCACACCCCTGAGCTGACATCCCCCGGTGCTGCAGGAGCCAGCGTTCCCATGTTTGCAGCCCCTACACAAACATCTCTGAACGCAGAGATTTTTTATTATTATTTTTTTTTCTTGCCAGGCCCAGAAATCTTCATAGGGCAAGGTCGCTGGGGATTATAACTGGTTTGGGGCATTTGAGTATTAAAATACAACTGACTTTCTGGTTCTACCCACTCCCTGAACATACCTGGCAGGGTGTTAAAATAGCCTCTGTGTGAGTATTGTGCAGAGCCAGAACCATTAAAGTATTTTTCTATTTGTTTTTTATTTTAATCACCCTTCAAGACTCATTTTTTCCCACTCCACATGATTCTTCCAGCGAGAATGCTGTGGAGTAGCAAATTGGAGCTGTAAAATCTGTGACGATTTAATACCTGGCATTCCCATAGGTTTTATGGGGTTTTCAATGCCTCCTTTGGGATGGCAGTTTCTTGGGAGCGGTCCTGAGCCTCACTTTTCCTTGCCTTGGGCTGAGAACATGGTTGGGCCTTTAGCCAGGATGCAGAGACTCGCTTAGGTGGAAGCTAGTTTTGAGGAGGCAGATGAGCAAGGATAACATGTCAGTCCGAAAACTCTGTGGCACAATATTTCTGATAGACTTTATAATCCTCTGCCATATGAGCTAGCACAGTTTTATCTTCAGTGGAGACATTAATTAAGCTAGTTCCCTACAGAGATGGGGAAAAAAAAAAAAAAAAAAAAGAAGAGCTGTTGCATTGCTGAATACTCCTTGTTAACATTAATCTGTGGGTGGACCTAGATTTTTGAGCCCACATTGACACAACCTGAGGGAGATGTGTGCCCATAACACAACTGGCACCCGTTCATTTCATTGAGGAGAAAGAGAATGGGCTCAGCTACACCACAGGGGTCTGTTAGTAACTACTCAGAAAACTGAATTCCTGCTAAGGTCCACTGGGAGAATTTTAAACTCCCATAAAAATGCAATATTTATTCCAGCATCTACCAAAGATTCAGTCCAAAATGGTGATCATACACCACAGCTTAGAAGCATATTTAGGGCTTTGTGTTCCAACTACAACATGGAAATCATCTCTGCTCTGCTGTGGGCCGTGGCTTTTCTACTGTGGGGGGATTTTTGCACAGAAAACTTAGTATTTTCCTGAAGACTTGAACAAGAAATTCCAAATTCAAAAGCAATAATTCAATACTTAATCTAATCCCACTTGAATGAGCTGTTGTTATTATTTTATAGCAAATATTTTTGTAGCATGTGGTGGTCATCTCATTGAGACATGAAGATAATGACAGTCCATGGAGCCTCTGGCTCGACTGCCAAGCCATAGCGGATAGACAAGACAAATCTGTGAGATGAGGCAGGAGGCAGGCATGATGGGATTCCAAAAAATCCCAAACAAACCCCAATCGGGGCATCAGCTTCCAAAATATTTATTAAGGTTTTCAGGGCTTCAAAGATAAAAGAGTGATTCCAAACATAAGCTCTCATCCCACACAGGCAATGCTTGTGCTTACATACTGGTGTCTCAACGAGCTTTTGTTTTCAGCAGAAAACCTTATTGCTTTTGAATATAGCTGCCTGCAGTTGACTTAGGAGATGGGATGTTGACTGCAGAGAAGTGCTGTGAGTGGAAAATCACAATTAATCTACCAAAGGGCTGAGTATGGCTTGTCTTAGCCTGTATGGCTTAGGATCAGCATTAAAGGAAAGAAAGGAAAAACAGGGGAAAAGGAAGGGAACAGGAAATATGTTGCAGTCATGTTCAAACACAGTCTGCTTTCCAGAGGAGTTCAGCCTAAAGAGACTTACTGTCCAGACAACACATGCAATATATTCTTTTATTTAGAGTTTAAGCAATCCTTGAGGATTTTTTTTTTTTCTATCAGCCAATAATGGGCAGAAGCACCAGCAGTTACTGCAGCTCAGCCAAGATGCCTGATGAATGGTACTTGATGAACAAAAGTATTAGCAATTTACAGATCCTTATAAGTAAAGCCAACAAGAAATTTCTTCACTGAGTAGAAAGAACAGTCTGGCTAATTCAGGGAAATATTAGCACCAAAAAAAAAAAAAAATTGAATTCCAGACTACGAGGGAATTTCAGCTTCAAAATCCACTTTTAGAGATCTCCCTCTTCTTTGTCCCCTCAAAAATGAACCCCATCAAAAGCCTGGCTATCAGTGTAAACCCTTATGATAATCAGAGATTTGTAGTTGCCATGTGCCCAAATGTACTGGGATTTACTTCCATCTGCTGCTGAAATAAGCACCATGCAGGGGTGAATCTCAGCCCATGTTTTCCCAGTCTGCTCAGTTACCTCCAGCTTCGGGCTCAGCTGCATTCCCTTCCTTTTTCAGACTCTTCCTCTCATCCCCAGGCAGCTGCTCACAACCCACTCTTTCCTTTCTTGTTCCAACAAAGTTCTTTTAAGATTCATACTCTTTTTGATCTCTGGGCTCTCAGACTTGGCAAGCCAGCTGTGTATCCACCTGGAGCCGGGAAAATAGTATTTTCCCAACTGATTATTGAGTTATTGTTATTTTAACTCCCTTGAAGTTGTTTACCCCAGGTATCATGTCTCGATCGCTGTTTTGTTGCCCATTGGTTTCCATCTTCTCCCAGACTAAACAGCTTTCTTGGACTTAACTCTATAAATAATCTTCACATGAACAGGCTGAAGCCTATAAACACTTCATGAAAGCAGAACACTTAATTCTCCTAGTTCTCCAAACCACAATAGTTAAGATCCGCTATCTAGAACGTTATACTAACAATTCCCACATTTGTAGGTGTCCTGGTTTGGGGTAAAATGAACCAATTTTCTGTTTTACAATTTTACTTTCTTAGCTGGGCCTCTTCTAAATAACTAAACTCTGAATTAACAGCACTGTTCAGAGAACTGTTTCGCCTCACAGTGATAAGACCCAATTATCCCAAGGAATGGTATGCAGGGAGGCCCTTGTTTATCCTTATTGCTGGAACAACCAAGGTCAGGTAATTTTGTTATTCAACCCGTTGGAGGGTCGGAAGCAGAGGTGTCAAAGGGTCCCACCTGCAAGGAGGAGCGGACAGGACAATTGACCCAAAAACTGACCAACAGGGGTATTCCATCCCATCTGCATCATGCTCAGTATAAAAGCTGAGGGATCAAAGCCCCTTTTTCCTCTTTCTTCAATGGCTGATATCCAAGGAGGACCCTGCCTGTTCGTCTGCCTTTGATCCCGATCTGAGCGTTCCTGACTCCAGATCTGGAATCCAGCTCCTGTCGATCACCGAGTCCAGCCTGGGACTGTTGCCTGCTGGTGACGTGGTCGTCATCCTGGGAGCTTAATACGGTTTTGTATATACTGTAAACTTTTATTTTCTTTTTCTTTCCTTTTTTTAAAAAAATTTCTTTTATTATTCATTATATTATTATTTGTTATGTTTTTATTAAAGTAGTTTAGTTTTCCTAAACTCCTGAATCTCTTTAATTTCTCCCTCTCCTCTTCTTTTTCTAAAAGGGGGAGGGGGAGATTATCTGTCCTTTTTTCTGATTTACTCAGAACCACGACAGTAGGGTAGATCACTGGTGGAAAAGACTTCTGTGCCGCAAAGTCCCCGATTCTTGAATTTGCTTTCCTTTGTAGGTCTTCTCAGCTCTCATGAGTAGAGATTCACATGAGTAGAGTGATGAGGGGGTAGGTGAGTCACCACCTGAAGTGCTGTATAAGTAGGTATCTTTTTTCAAAAGAATCCCAGCAACCAGAGCTTTTACACTTTGTAAATTCACTTGCTGAAATTTTCTCTTTGTTTAACATTTTCTAGTTTTCCAATACTTCTGTTTCCTAATCTTTCTTTTGTCCCCCACAAACTTACAATATTTTTATACTACTTCTTTTTACAAACCATTTCATACCAAGAATATTTTTCCAAGATAACCCAGGGTTTCTTACTTTTTTTTTTTATTTCTTTTTGGAATTGGGGAGAACTGAATATAAAACACTTCCAGTATAAAAACGAAAATGTTTTTCAAGATTTCTTAAAATACACTGTTTGAGGGTAGGGCAATGCACTGAAAACAGAAAACACTGCATCCTGACTCTTTGCCTAATTGCTACATGCAATTAAAATGAGATACCCTTGAAAACCTAAGGAGAGAAACAAATACCTGAAAGTGGATAAAGAACTTGCAAATACCATTTTTCCTAGAAATTTAGCTTAAGTCAGCATGTATGTCAGGTTTAACAGCTGACATGTACAAACAGCTAAGTTGGCATGATGCTACAAAAAACTGCAGTGGAAACAAAAGAGGTGGTGAGCTGCAACAACTGCTGTCATTCACTCTATCCTCACCAGCTCTCCGTAATGCTGTATTAAAATAATTTGTCTTTTGATGCTTTGAATGTCACTGTGTCCTCAGTCACTGCTAACAAGGTGGCACACCACAACAAGAGCAGAGGAGAAAACCTTCCTAAAGCAGCCTGGATCCATCTGGAGTTAATTTCTCTTATCAACACCCAGTGCTCTCTTCACACTTGGTGCAAAGCTGAACAGTTTTCTCTTAATTCAGCATCGAGGGGGAACTGCAAATGCAGGAGTTTTGTGGTACTCTGCAAGAACCTGCAGGAACCACTGCAAAATCCACCCAGACAAAACATCCAACTGTTATATAAAATGTAGTATCTCATTACAGAATTAGAAAGTGTTCCTTTGCAATGCAGGAAAACTATTCAACATGCTGGTATTTATAAATAGCCACACGTCACAGTCATGAGCTTCTGAAGAACACATACTTTCCAAGAAGAATGTCATTGTTAATCCACTGAAGAGTGAGTGACTGAGTGCAAGAGATGGTGCAAACTTGTGAGCACAGTAGTGCTGGGTGGCTGGTGGGAGCTGCAGCAGGAGGCACGAAGGCTGTCTTTCCAGCCAGCCAGATGCCAGGGCTGCCTCACCTCCTGCCCATGCTGTCCTCCAGCAGCTGGATCCTTCAACCCCCAGCACCAGTAACGTGGAAAGCCTTGGGCATTTGACAAGCTGCGCTGTTCTGAGAGAGGACGGTAAATCAGAGATAGATGGGAACTACAGCATACAAGGAACAGCTTCAGGGCCACATTGGTGCACAGACACTACAGCAGGGAAAAGTCCTTTTCCAGCCTTTGAAGACGTTATGTTAAGCCACTTTTGGGGTAAGATGTGGAAAGAGATTTTGGGATGCCCTTGAGGAAAAGTCTGTCCAGTATCTTCAAATTCTCCTAGACAATGGGACTCATTGAGAGGAATTAATTCTCTTTTCCACAGCACGTGATGAAAAAAAATCCATCCACGTGTTCCAAGTAGCAAAAACAAGTAAATGTTGTTATTATTGATGAGTAAGGCTTCTCAGAAAAGGATAGAAGCAGTTCTGATTTCCTCCTTAGCTGAACAATGAATGAGAACATCTGCAGAGGGATTCCCGTGAAGATTTCCACCAGGATGGTTCCTCTGATGCAACTGAGACAGGACTCAGATTTTATCTACATTTTGATTATACTAAAATATCTAATAGCACCAAATAAATAGCAAGCCAGTTATTTTTTCAAATATGAAAAGAAGTTGCAGGTCGCTAAAAAAAATTTAAAACTCAAACCCCTGAAAACCATTATATTACAATAACAAGGCTAAAGTCTAAAGGGACTTTTTTTTCTTGTCTTCCAATTTGTGGCAGAGATTTAAAAACAATTTTAGTAAAGGACAGATAATCCTAATATGAGCGAAAATTTAGAGAAATTAGTTCAGGGATGGACCATTCACAGACACTTGGTCATAAAACAACAAACAAGTCGTCATTCTTAATGTTATTCTTCTCTAGGGAACCGAGCTTTTTGTTTGCTGTAATGAAGTGTTATAATTGAGCTCAACTTTATTGAGTAAAGCTTTTTTCTTAAGCAACTGAGAAATGGAGATTTATTCTGACTAAAGACAATGCAGCAGAATAAATGTGTGTGTGATATAGATAGATCCTCCTATATGTGAAAAAATTACATTCTGTTACCTTTATTTTATGCTTTCTTTTTCAAGGAAAGGCATTTAATTTTCATTTCTAATATATGCTCTGTATAGAAGATCAGATGGCAGATATTATAATGAAGTGTTCTTTGTTTACAGAAAAAATTGTGTTCATGATTTTTTATTAATGTTTGACAGTTTCATCATAAAGAAATGGAGGTCTAAACTGGGATTGTTGTTCATCATATGCCTGAGGTTGATTTATTTTGTCACCAAGCTGGGCTGATATTATAGGTACTAGTAACTGAAACTTTTCTGGCATTTTTTGCTATGACAGTGCATTGAATGAAATCCTAATGGACCAGCAGTATCTCTCAGAAAACTCATCATTATCTGAATGCAAGCTTTCCCTCCATCACCTGTTAATTTTAAAGGATAGGCTGTTTTATAAGGAACTACATGCAGTAGGTAAATCAAAATACAAGGTTATCTTTGTTCTTCCCTGCACAGCTACAGCTCTAATCAGAGCTGATCATTTGTGCCAAATCAAGCACTGACATATAGAACAGATTAATATATAATGGGTACAAGAGACAAATAAAAATGCTATTCGTGCAGCTTCATCTCAGGACCATAGTGAGGTTTGCAGTGTGGCTAGATAATAAGCCCACAGGTGCAAATTAAATACCATCTTACCAAGCACATCAGCTAGAAAACCTCAGAGACGGTAGTTCTTGTCTAAATTGGGCTTGGCATGCTGTTTTACTGCACCCCTTGGAAATCATAGAGGATAAGCCTGGAAAATTATTTTATCTGATGAAAAAAAAAAAATTGGGAGCATGTAAGTACTGCCTTTCATATGGCCAAAAAATACTCTACAGAAGGAAAAGGACAGAGATGTGTCTCACCTGAAGACCATCATCTGTCCGCTCACTAACTAAAGGCCAGTTCCTTGCTAAATTGCACTTCCAGAGGAGCATCAGCTCCACTTGAGAGGATTACAAATTAACTGGTGAGTTTGGGGATTACGATTTCTCCCTTTGGATCCCAGGTATGCTGTTAACATCAGCAAAGGAAACCTGGGGACTTGAGGGCTGGTTGTCATTTATACAGGCGTTTGCTTCTGAGCACAAATCAAAACCTCAGGAGGGAGCTGAGTGCAGGTGGGACATTCTTCTCCCTCGAGCTGAAGACCAGGTGTGTAAAAGCCCTGACATTTTCCCACTGAACACAATTCTTTTTTGAAGGTAAATTTGAGTGGAGGCCAAAGTTGAATGTTTTCCAATAAACATCTATTTATGTGACAAATTTCAGTCTTTTATGACTTCTTAAGCAATGTGAGGTTGTCTTTGTACAAAAGAGAATCATAACTTCTCTCAGACATTTCCAACCTTGTCTTACCCTATGTCCTGACAAATAAATTTTTCTCCCTTGGCTCATGGTAAACTAAAGAGAACAACAGTCTGTCTCTTAGGATTTTTTCAAAAATGCCTGCAAACAATTTTTCAGCCCAAGATGCCTATTTATATTATCTTTGGCAATGAGACATTCTGGAAGGTTTATGTTCTTTTAAGATATTTTTCCTGCAATTCTCCACGCTACAGCAAGGTGCCTGCTTCTTGCACAGAAACCCAGAGCATCCACGGGAGGAAGGCATGATTTGCTCTCTAGAAAAAAAAAACCAAAACACCCTTCCACTTGGCATGATGAACCATTTTTTGTTCCAAGCCCATATTTTCATTTTGGTTCTCCCAGTCATAAATGTCTTGTGATACTGAGTAACAACAACGTAATCTGAAAATTATGCACAGATGAATGAGATCGTTCATGGCTGTTATTCCTCATCTATGACTTACACATTCCATAAATGATGCATTTTTTTACCTGCACGCTGTTCCAAGACATACATACCATGCACAGTGGTAAATATTTGAAGGGAGCCTGGCGCAATGTATGAACCTATTACCCACAGGTCTTATGACTGTTTTGTAATAACCTATTTTTGGTTTGAGATTGTTTCCATCTTTTAAGAAGGTCTAACTTACTATAACTGTTTCTTGACTTAGTTTTGTTTCTTGGACATCTTAATTCACAAGTTTTCAGTTGTTGCTTAATACAAAGCATTAATAGCAGGTTCACACCCAGCTATTAACTGCTTGATGTGTCCAGATACTAGCTAATAAGGTAAAAATTAACTTGTTAAATTTTAATAGTCTGGGTCTGCCCTCAGAGACCATCTGAAATGAACACAAGGTTCTTTCCCATCACTGTTACGTCTAGTACATCCCAGGTCACCAACCTCCCAGAGTAGGAACCACAATCATTTTGACTCGGTGCCACTGAGACTGAGCACATCAGTCTCTGCAAAGCCACAAGATCTGTCTGCGCTCAGCAGGGCTCAGTAGCTCTCTGCTCAACGCTCCCAGCCCCATCACACAAACACTTTACAGACAGGAAGAAATCCAGTTCTCTCCTGGAGAAGCACTGGGCTATGAAGATAACTTGCAGGCGCTACTTCTTAGCATGTGACAGTAGATTAAAGCATTGCTTGCCCAATACCACCATTACCCGTGTCAGATACTCAGAGAGAGTTATGGATGTTCAGACCTGAATTTCCCTCTCACCCCAGCTCCCTTAGATTAAGTCAGAAGAATATTAGCAAGGTGGCATAGACACTGCACTTGCCTCTCTCTTTGTAGAAGCTGGCTGGATAAAAGACCCATTTCACGAAATCCTTCATCTGCAGCCAGATTGCTTTCTCTGCTATTGCACTTCTTCTGACGCCGCTGTTTGAGTGTTTGACTTCAGTGCTGAGGAGAATAAGAATAAAGATGCACAGATAAGGAGATCATCAGATCATACATTTTCCCAAAAATACAGGAGAAAGAGAAGAAAATATTTTTCAGAAGAGCTCATTTAAATTTTGTTCTCTTGGAGGTTTTGGGAACTGTCTACATAAAAATAATTTGGTTTATACCTCTGAGGTTTCAATACCAAAGGAATTTTGATAGGTAGAATTAACGCTGTTCAAATAGGAAAAGAACTCCATTATCTCTCACTGCTGTGCAGTAAATAACCGTCACAGAAGGGCGGTAAGAGACTGGTCGCTTGTTCTATCTTCCTCCCCTGACCTGTATCAGAGTTGTGAATTCCCAGCCTCTGTCCTGGCACAGTGCCTGATAGCTGGGCCTGTGGTTTGGTCACAGACTCCGGGTCTCACTTTCCTTTTTTCTTGAGCACATCCAAGAGGCAACTAAACCCTCCCTTCTGAAATGTCACAGGACTTGGTTGCCATTCAGAACTCTCAGTAGCTCCTGTCTCTTGCCATGACTAGTTCTTATCCCCAAGTTGGCAAAGTCAAAAGCACGCTACTTAAACTGTCCTTCAGCCTATGATTATCTCTGGTCAAGTCAACATCTCCAATATGAACGCATAGGCCTTCAGATATTAGTATCAATCAGTTCCCCAGAAAATCCAGCAGCAAGGTCCAAATGCAAAATGTCTTTGGAGAAAAGACATGCTCTGATCTCATGGACAATCAGGGCTGTCTGTGTATCTTTCCGTTTGCATCATCTGCTTTCCTCACTGACACTCTCCTCTTCTTTCCCTGGGACTAAAATATAAAACCGTTGCTTCACACAGCTCCATAATACATCCTCTCAGAGCACGTCTTTGCCATACTGAGGGATTTGTGGGGCTGGGCTAGGCTTTTCATCACCTGTGAAGGGCCAAATGTATTTTGGGGCACAGAGACTACAATTTTTGTAAAATTAATTTGAATATTTTAAGTTAGGCCAAGTTTAAGCTCCATGATCCTACTTTCAGTGTCACTAGGAACAGCCTGGACTTTTCTGTGTAACAGGAGGTCTTTCTTGACCTAAGAGAGAACAATCACATAAGGAAGGACAAAAAGTAAAGTTGAACACATGGCTTTACATGGAAATCTTTATGGATGAGAAGTTGTGGACTATACAGAACATTTTATTTCTAGCAAGTCAATAAGAGTCACAGCACAGAGAGTAACAAAAGAAGAACAACTGAAACAGAGTTTAGAAGGCATGCAATCTGCTAATTTAAGAGAAAAATATAAGCTAATTAAGATATTGATCCCCGCAGGTAATTGCCCCATGAAATTAGAGAGCATGTCTCTAATTCAAATGAGATGTTTTGCTGACTAAACACTCCTCCCTTTGCTCCTCATTGCCATAAGCTGTAGCATCTCAAATGGAATAGGATGAAATCAGTTTTAGACAGATTTGGGAATGTCCTCCTGGAGGCAACAGGCATGACACTGGTGCATCTACTTTTACAGGGTCTGCCTGTGTAGGCACATTCAGGAAAATTCACCTGAAATAACTAAAGATGTGCATTTAAAGCAGATTCCTAAAAAAATTTATTCCTGTTTAGTTTGTAGTTACATGCTGATATTAAAAATTAAGGTGTTCATCATGCAATTTAGGTTAAATTATTCTGGGATAACAGCATACAGATTATCAGCATTAGTTATGAATGAGTGCCATCTCATGCAGTAAACACGGTTTAACTGTATTTTCATTCAGTTCATATGCAAATCTGATCTCACACATCAATATAATATTGTCCTAACTCTCGATGTGCAAATATCTAAATCTTATAATCACTTTTCCTCTAGGACACAATATCAGGCAGATTTCCCTCTAATTACTCTTATAAAATGATGTATAGTAAGGAAGTCCTTTCTCCTGTGCTTCACTTCTGTGGGTTGCAGTGAGCAGTTGAGCACAAAGCCAGCTGAAAGGTGATGATCCAAGAGAATATTTCAAATTTGAATTACATAATTTATTTAAATAACTATGGAAAAGGGCTGATCTTTTTGCCTAGCTGTTTGGAAAGAGACATAGGATGTCCTGGGCTATCAGTTGTGCTCTCTAATTTGTCTGAAGGCTCCAGGTGACTTGAGTGGGCTTTGCTCAATCTCTTCCTCCCCATTTGTTGATTCCCCACCTGAATGAGGAATGACAAGGTGATCTTCCTACAAACACTGGCCTCCAGCTCAGATGCCCACTTGTCCTGGCTTGAGAGGCCCAGGACTAATTTTTCTTCTGATGCTGCGAAAATCACACTTTTAGAAGACTCTAGTGTCTGAATTCATGAAAATATTTAATTTATGGCCAGCCAGGCTCTGTGAGATTCAAGGTCTCAGTGTTTCCAAGCCTTGACAGGTGCAGGGACAAGGAGGAGCAAGGCCTTGGCATTTGACCCAAGCTGGCCAACAGGATTATTTCATACCATGAATGTCACATTCAATATAAATTAGAAAAGTTTGCTGTGTAGCTGGCTCTCCCTTGATGCTGATGATCCAGGCAACCCCTCTTTGCCCTGGTGCCGGACCCCTGAGGCCTTCCTTTCCTCCCAAAGCCGTTGCACTTGCAGTGTCTGACATTTGCTGTCCCTGCTGGGAGTGCACAGATTCTGCTGAGAGAATTGGTTGAGTATAATTCTTGTAAATTTTATAGCACTGTCAGGATTAATACTGGTTCTTTAGTATTATTGTCAGTTATTTAGTCTTATTCTATTAAATCTATTTACATTTCAACCCTCATGTTTCTTTGTGTTCCCCGATTCCCTTTTCCTGGATGGGGAGGGGTCATTGGGTGATAGAATAATTGTCTGCACAACAATAAATTATTATGGGTTTTCTCAAACCATAACACCACAGGCCATGCTCATCGCCATGCTGTGCAGAAGCTACCATGAGTTACCCCAGGCCATTGCTAGGGCTGTTAAATGCAGCCACAATAAACCTGTCCTGTATTGTAACACTCAGTAATTCAATAAAGGCATATCCAGGCTGCTCGCAAATTCTTTTAAGCTTATAGAATCTGTTCTTGACATAACTATATTGCTACTATATATACCTTTATATATTTATGACAAACAAATAAATAAATTTACAATAAACATAAATTCACACGTGAACTAGTTTGCTTTTCTCACTGTGCACTGTATGGCTCCCTTCAATATTACATGTCCAGAGTCAATTGTAAGCCCTTTATGTTTCCCTAGCAGGAAGGTTAAAATTCAATTTTCTTTTATTGCAGTTTGCAAATATAATATAGTCTCCAGCTGGCCTAGAAAAGCTCTTCAGTTAAATCATCTTCTGTAATGCTGCTTCTCAGCTGCTGGTACCTCCCTATACAACAACAAAAGGACAACCCCACATTTCCAGAGTATTTATTGGTCTGTTCCTAAATGTGATAGCTATTTTACAACATTTTTATTTTTTATTGAAGTGACCTCATAGAGAGTTTTGGTTGGTGGTTGGTTTTTTGGGTTTTGGGCTTTTTTTTGAGTGAGGGCTCCACTATGCTTTTAAATTTAAAACATATCCTAAAGGCTTTGAGTCAATGCTGTAGTCCTTTGTGCCTCTCTCCATTAAATCAGTTGCTCGGTTCTTTTTGTTTTCAGGGTTTAAAATACTGTTACTAGCAGAAAGTAAAGTGATGTGTTAGCATAGCAGAGTTTGCTGTGTTATTGAGCTGAGGCAGGGAGCCTGGAAAACTAGAGGAAAATGATCCATTGAAATCTATAATCCCTCCCTCTGCCCTCACCACAGCTCCAGAACATGAGATTATTATGCTTGTTAGAATAACTACTTATCTGCCCCTGGCCAGGACTGGTGTCTACTGGAATGTTAAAAAGGTCCACACCTAATTACTGTGCTGACTCAATTATTTTTGTCCAACTTGTACTTCAAAGAAATCTGTTATAGCTTATCCCCCAACCACAGAAAGTAAAGGGACATATTGAAAGGATAATAAACCCCAAAAGGGTGAGAGAGGAATAAAGAGGAGGATTTGAGTGCCTTGCTATAGGGTCCTAGAAAAGCTGAGCTCCTTCAGCATTAGTTAAATGTTTCTGCTACCAATGCTGCAGCTCCCAAATCCGGCCCAGGTTTTCCTGCTTTTCTCCAGCAAGGCTGTCACCTGGCGATTCTGGTCCTTAGACCTCTGCATCACTTTTGTCTGATTTTCACTGGATACTCCTTGGGACAGAGACTGTGTCTTTTCTGCATTTTAAGAGTTAAGATGTGTGCACACCTGATACGTAATTACTGTATACAACAAACTTAAAATTCAGGGCACCTTTGTTGGTTCTTACTTTCTATGACTCAACAAATTTGTTACCTTGAGGTGCTAAACACAGTTGTGAACACAAGAGGGAGAGGAAAAAAAAAAGAAAAAGAGGGAAAAAAGAAGAAAAAAAGAAGGGGTCAGTTTTTCTACTACAGGAGTGTCTTCTCATTTCATCAAAATCCTCTGATGCTAGCACCGATATATTTTGTGCTGGCTTCCCCTCTCCTCCGAGATGTTATTTTTGTGAAAGTGCAAACCAGCACCTTTCCAGCAACATCTGCCAGCTGGGAAGATTGAGTACCTTTGGCATTTTCACAGGCAGAAATTACAGCATTGAAAACAATAGGTACAGTACCAACGATGCTGAGGGGTATCATAGAAATTCTGCTGCATTGATACAGAAATTCCAGGAAAAGGAGAAGTCTAGATAATAAAACACTTTCCAAAGGAAAAATGTGACATGCTCTTAATAGATGCCTGCCGTTGACTGCCCTTTTTCTAAAGGATCCAATCAATATTCCCGCAAAAATTATTAGCCACGTTGTTTTGGTTGCCAGGATTTCCCCATGCCATCAGAAAAGATCAACTTCTAGGGATGCTCAAAACCATCACTAAGGGGGTTAAAGCCTCCTCTCACCAACACAAAGCTACTGCTGTGCTCATGAGGTCTTAATGCTCCTGACAATAGCAGAGAAACTCTTCCCTGCCCATCCCTTAAGGAGATAAGTGAATCAACACCTTACACAACACCTAGTCTTAAGAAATCTTAATTAACGATTGCTGTCCTATCTTCTGGGGCACCTCTGTGGAGAAAGCATCATCACAATTTTACCTGCAGGACCACAAAGTGTTTCTTGGTGCAAATTTCTCTCACATGGTTGAGCACAATGAGCCCTGGCAGGTCACAGGAGGCCTGGGAAACAGGTCAGCACGGCAACAGAATGGGTTTTTTCTCCTGAGAGTCCCTATGAAGGTCAGGGTTGGAGTGGGTGGCAGACAAACCCCCTCCTCTGTACACTCCATTTGAGCTGGTTAGAGGGAAGTTGAGCACAGTTCCCCCACAACTTCCCAAGGCTGAGTCAAACGTGTCACCACAGTGAAAAAATTAGGATCCTTAATGAGAAATTACTTACTGTGGCTCTTGTTCTTTCTACCTCTTCATTAATACTGCCAGTTATTTCTACCCCACCAGGACGCACCCCCCCCCAACTCATACAGTGAGAGACAGACTACAGGGGACAGACAAGGGTGACGGTCCCTTCTTCAAGACTAGGACAGCGCTTGGAGTGTGTTAAATCTGGGATGTTAATCCATGAAGTTTTAGGCTGGTACTTTTTGGCTGTACCCTTTATGTAAGCGGTACTGGTACAGAACTAGGGAACCCCTCCCCTTCACTTGTACTTCTGAAAAATAGAAGATTAGGTTCAATTGAAAGAGTTTGTTTCTCATCATTTAAAAATGCAGTCTTAAGATCTCCCTGAAATATTAAAAAATAGTGTTTGGCTGCACATTTGACTGCAAAAACCAGAACAGAAAAACTTGCACTATAAAGAACTATGAGGCACGGTGAAGGCATCCCCAGCCCCTTCGCCTTTAAAATGTCATGGAAGCACAGAGGCTTTCGGCAGAACACCTTATCTGCTCTCGAAAGCTGTGACTCTTCATCCTTTCGTTATGAAGACCCGGGGGATTGCTTACTTAGCATACACCGGAGGCAATGGCTAGGGTGAGCAGCCACTGCAGCCAGAAAACCCCAGTAGAGAGCTCAGGCAATTACCCTCCACACGCAGAGACTCCGGAGCTGAATCCTGCTGAATAGAGAACCCCTCCAGCTGAGCGAGCCATGTGTGCCCGGGAAGAGCAGCCACTTGCACTCCGCTGAAGAGCAATGCAGTAAGTGACTCGGGTATTGCAGCAGGCACTGCTTCCCGGGCTTAATCAGGAGCCGGAGCCTTGCAGCTTGTGCCGGGAGAGAGCCACCCTCCAGCCCGGGAGCAGCATCAGGGCTGCATGATTTTGTTGTTGTTGTTGTTGATGTTTCTAAATGAAGTGGAGGGTTGGAGGCGATATGCAGTGACACCGGCTGTAGCGTTCTGCACAGTGTGGATGTGTGTGTATTGCAGGGGGGCACTCGCTGTACGGTCCTGGGCTGAACTAGTACTGTTAGGTTTGTGGCTTTTCTCTGTAGTCATGTTCAACGGTGTTTAAACAGAGACGGTGCTTAATAACTTAATGTCAGCCTACGTTTGTGTCTTCTTTCTTAATTACACAGTGTACTTCCTATGCTTGGGTGCAAACTATGTTCTGTACTATAACTCGGATGCTGGATTTACAGAGGCTGTGCCATGGGATAATGATAAATTGTAGATTGCAACTATGTGAATGAGTGCCTTGATTTAATTGACTTCTGCAGGTATGGCTAATTTCTAGTTTGGGGTGAATCCTGTGATGTGGTCTGAAATTGTAGATGCTTTTTTTGTAGATAAATGTTTGTAAGCAGTACTTTATCATAGCATAGCTGTGATTTTCTTCAGATTCAAATGTTCTGTTTCTGTACTCTGCAATAACAGCTCTCTGTACTGGGTAGGAAGGGGAAAGCGTGATTTAAAGTTTGGTTTATAAGAGGGAATTTTACATAGTTTGAAAGTGCTTGCAAAATTAGGGTTTGGGCAATAATTGCAGGCCTTTGAAAGAAACTCTGTGTAGCACTGAAAGCAAATTTGACTATACAGTTTTCGTTCTTGTTAATTTAGGGACTAATATTAAGCTATATTCCTCTGGTTTCTTGCTACAGCATTCTCAGTGACTTATGAGGCTCTGCCTTTGGAATAACTGCTTGCCTTGAGAATAACTGCCATTTTGGGCTTCAGGCATGTTTAACTCTTCGAGGCAACGCATGCTAAATTTTTGAGAAAGCAGTACATGCAAGTGCCAAAAGTTAGGGATTCTTTCCTTGTTGTTCAGTCAAATGTCAACGTTCAATAGCCATTGATCTCTCCTAAAGGAGCACTAATGAAATCAGTCTATAATTTTCCAACTCAATTTTTGTTTAAAAGTTAAGGCTTATTTGTTTATTGTAAACTATTGGAACAGATATAGGAAGTCTTCACACAATGAGGAAAAAATTTCCTCTTGGGTTTGTCTGTCATTTTACTTTTGAGCAAAATTTGTAGTGTCCCTTTATTAGAAGGGACAATTCTCAGAAATTACACAACTGAAGCTCAGTTGAAAGAGTTTTTACAGGGATGCTGCTAAAGATGTGCGCAGTGTTTAGTCCCAGATATAGCTACTGACAGCAAGAAACACCCTGGAAGTTACGGCACCTTTCCACTCATGCAACATGCACGTCTTGGAGACTTTTCTCTTTAAGATTGATACTCGGATGCTCATAATGACTATTTCCTCCAACACTGCAGTCAAAAGAATTGTCTCCTTTTTGCCTAAGAGAACCATTGTGACATATGGTGCTGCTGAGTTGCAATCATTAAGATAACGAGCAATTAATAAGTGATAATTATTCTTCATTAGCCATACAACTTTGAAGATGGACAAATCTGTGAGGAGGGTAAATTGCATCTGAATCTGATCTGCTCCCCTCCTATCCTGATTTCTCCCTTTCTGATTATGAGCACTTGGTGGTTGTTATAATTGCTCTCATTTAAGGACTCAAACCAAAGATTACCGCAATTTTCCTAGGAATAGGTTCAATAGCAGTGTGTATCTCATTTATCCTGGTTTTCTCCATCTAGATATCCATCAAAGTCAATAATGAATTTGAAACATATAAGGTTTTATTATAAGATGTCTCTGAACAAGCATTATGAGCCCAGTGTTGATTTATCTATCATGAGGAAATAGCAGGAATTTTACCTGTAACTAGAACGTACTCAGAACACACAGTTTTGATGACATTATCATCAGACATTTTCAGGTAAACTAATTGTGGTAATTTAACAAGCTACTGTTTGCAAATTATTTTCTCCAATGAACAAAGTGAGGGGAGGGAAATAAATTCAAGTAAGAGTTGATGTTGGAAAGATACTGGATTCATAATGAGAACCACAAGACAGAAAGATTATAGCTGGTTTTATGCCTTCATGCAATTCTGAATCTCTAATCAAAATGCGTTTCCTGAACTGGAACCATAGAATTATTTGCCAGATAATATTGTTCATGTCAAATTTTAAATGGGAAACATTAGGTATAAAATCTAATTTCTCAGCAGTCTGGAATACGTATATTGGTAAACAAATGTTCTCAGTTCTTCATGCTGTCTTTTAAATAACCCTGGCAGGAATCTTGCCTCATGAGTCAAGTTCACTTTATTGCCTTGTAATCTTAGAGAGATATCTGCAAAGAGAAGTTTACTGATTTTATCCTACATTGCTAGTAATGAGTTGCAAGTCAATTTAATTAACTAAGAGGAGTTGCTCAACGTTTGTCATCACCTAAACTACCTTAATTTACAACATTGTATCTGTACCGCTTTGTCATTTGTAGGAGCACTGATGTTTCCTTGCAAGATGAAATACAACTGCACTGTCTTGTCATTAAGTATCAGAGGCGAAACTTCCAGCACAAAACTGTAAAAAAGAATATACAGTGGGTGGGTAAACATGCTCCACTATTTCAAAGCACAGTGAAAACGTGTGTCACAGTTGCACTAGGAACCAACTCTGCAGACAATGTTACAGTAGAAGATGTGACGTTCAGCACAATCTCAAAGAGAGAACCTTAGCTGTATTCATACAAGAGTAGAGAATGTTTGTACTACACTTACTGGAGCTGTCGTGTTTGTAAAGAAAAATATCTTACAGTTAGTGACATCCAAAATATGCCACATAGGTAGCCAATAGTTTCTGACCAGAAAGGGAAGGACATTTTCTTTATTTTCTGTTATTCAAGGGTAGACTTTCTGATAGTGTCAACTATTTAGATATGCTGCATAATAATTATTTTATTCATATGTATGAAAGCAGATCTCTTAGAATCTTCATTATTCTTATCTGCTGTAAGCATCAAGATTGAATTTAATTGGAATTTTAAAAAAAATTCAAATATATGCATAGACAATCCATTTTCAGAACCAAAATGAATATGCTATTATTTGCTACTATCACTTCTTACCAAGGACAATTGCTTAATGTTCTGGTAATAGTTACAATTCAGAATATTTTAATTACCACAGTGACTATCTTCACTTTCCACATCCACACAAGCTCCTACAACCTACTGTGCATAAGGCAGCAGTGCAGTGGTATTCAAGGAAGATTAAAGGACTAAGATTGAGTACTTCCTAAACATTGCTGCCTGAGTTGTTGTTTTAAGCAGAAGCAAAAAAAAAAAAAAAGTAATTGTCTCTTCCAAATACTGTTCCAAAGGTATAGATATGCAAACACCATCCAGAATTTGAAAGATCATGCTCTACGTTTTTCAAAGTGTCTTCAGAGTGCATCTGTAAGGCAGTTTGACCTTCAGAAGATAAGAAAGAGCTGGTCTACAATTCCCCTACCTTATGTACCTCTTCTCCAAAGGTTTAAGTAAGAATTCTGTCATCTGGCTTTCTGCAAGACAATGTAATACATCTGAACTTGCAAATAAAGCCATGAAAGGGTATATCCCAATAAATTTGATGATCAGTGACAGATTGCAAATCAAATATCTGAGTTTCACTGAGACATCTGGAGGAAACTCCAAATGTTGTGTGCTCAGTTCTGAATCTTCATGAGTTATTTCATGGAACCTTGAATGATCTTTTCATCCCTTTTCAACATAAATACAAAGGAAACAGCATGTGAACTGAACAAGGGTTTGCTTGAACAATGGCTGCAGAAGCACGTACCTTTTCTAAGTGTAATTTTAGCATTTAAATTTCAAATCTATTTTGTCTAACCCTGGAGAGACTAAGCCTCTGGGAGTCCTATTCACAAATATTCAGAATTCAGAGTAGTCAGCCAGAGAGATTCCTAGATAGGAAGAACATCATATCCCCAGTGTCATTCAGTACTTTGTTCAGAGAGAAAGATGAGTAAACGAGACAGAAGGTTGCTGAAAACACAGATGCTCACATTTCTTCCAGAAACAGAAAAAAGATTTATTTCTTTTTATCATAAATCACAGGTTTTCTCTTGTTTCTTTGCTTTAGACTTTCAGTTGGTGCTGGAGTCTGTAAAGAACCACATACTCAAACAACTCAAAATTATCTGGTGGAAAAGTGTAATGGTTTGGCCTTGGTGGCAACAAAGAGCCATGTGGCAGCCCGCTCGCTCTGACTGCCCACTGCGGCAAGGAGAGGATTGGAAGGAAAAAAGGCAGACTCATGGGTTGGGACAAAAACTGTTTAACAGAACAAAAAGTATTACAGGGAAACAATAACACAGATGGAGAGAATACAAACACGGGTACGATACCGACCACAGCCCACACCGCCCCGACTGCCACCAACGTCGTGCTCGCCCCCCGCCCCTGGCCGCTCAGATAAACCCCGACGCCGCCACCCCTCCACCCCCAACTTCCTGTCGTCGTCCCTCCCCTACCCAGCCAGCTCCCTGCTGCCCCTGGGCCTGGTGCACATGGGATGGAATAGCTGTGCCCTGACAAAGCCAGGGGAGAATTAACCCCATCCCTACTGGTCACGAGAGGTGCTTCTCCCCCTCTACTCCGTGCTTGNAGGGGGGTTGGAACTCGATGATCTTTAAGGTCCCTTCCAATTCTAACCATTCTATGATTCTATACTGGAAACCAGGACAAAAAGCCTCTCCTTTCTCTCCTTGCTCCATCTGATTGATTTGATGATTACTGCAGAATTTACCACGTCACACATTTAGTTTATATTATAAAAGTGTCCAAAGTAGCTGATGCCACCCATCTAATTTTTGTTTTCATATTCAAATTAAATCTCCCACTCCCTCTGTCAGCATCATCAATATATCTATGACTTCTTACCGAATAATATTATCACACCATATGTTGCAGAATTGTTCTAGATTTTTACCTGCTTAGTTTAAGATTTAGCCCTCAGACCCAGAATAGTTCAGCTAGGAGGAGATACAGTAATAGATCATTTTTTTCTACCTCACTTGGAGGCATTAACTGTTTGTCACATTGAGTCTTGGCATATTGATTCCTTTACCTCCATTATAAAAATGGAGCATCTGGTCAGTGGGGTGACCCAAGTAATTTTGTAATCCTTGTTCTTTTTCTATTGGTGAAACCAGGGAAAAGAACTCAGCATATCAGTACAGCAGAGTGGCTGAGCAGCACTTGCTCGTGTTCAACAGTGATTTTAAATAAGACTGGTGGGAGCTGTGAGCCCCATCAGAGACTGTGAACAACAATGGGACTGAAGACAAGGGGCAGCTTTAGCCTTTAGCACAGGAGCCAATTTTTGTCAGCAAGAGCTTGTCAAGAAAGTGTTTCCCATTACTAGAAGTCCAAATAATGACAAATCATAACTATTCAAAGTCATGATACTCGGATAATACAAAGGAAAAAGACCAAGCTCTGAAAAAATAAACACTGTGTTTTGTCTGCCATTTTGGGGGGATTCTCTAGGATTTAAGCTTCAAAACTTTCATCTACAAGCAGATGAGAGCATTTTTGAAAAAAGATCCTTGCACAGTCGCCTCACCAGAGCTTCAAAAGCATCACCACATATAAAAATCATACAAGTTTAAAAGTTAGATAACTGCTATATTTAGAAGCACAATTTTACAAAGCATTGTTTTCTCCTTTTTTCCCCTTCACAATTTAGATTCCTGCCTTTGCATCTTACAGCCAGTGGAAATGTTTCCTAGGAAGAAAGATGGAAGGATTTTCTAGTCTCTGCAAACCACCAGAAAATACTGTTTTCTGGGTTGTATTCTGATGTGAGTTCACTATATCATCACTGCAGATTTGTGAGTTGTAAGCAAAAGGCAGCCAGAAAAGAAACACTCAAGTAAAGCACACTGACCAAATCCTTCTCCAGCTTTAAAAGTATCCAGGAAGATCTCTCCTTTCCCTTTTCACATGCTGTATTTGGTCAGCACACTGAAGATGACTGGCACTGTATTCTCTCCACATTCAGGCTCTGTCACTCCATTACAGCATTTACAGTTCTCATCCGTATGTTCAGTATGGGTATTTTCTGCAAAGAAGCAGATTCTCCTGTTCAGAAAACACCTGCTGTCACTTCATATCATTTTCCTTCTGCCAGACCTCAGTAACGAGCTCTTTTAAGAGTTGCCTGGAGAATGGGAACAGGTTGGTAATCGCATTCTAGCAAGTAAAAAAAAAATAATAATAATTTAAGCCATAATTGTATCTGTAATGGAGTTTTTCCCCTGCTGCCTTCTGCTTTGGGTCTTGATCCCAAACCTGTGGAAGGCAATGGGGAGACTCCCACTGACTTTGAATGAGAACCTAAGAGATTTCTGTGAAAGGTATTTTGAGAATCCTTTTTTGTTAACTACAGCTACTTGAATTTGCAAAAGTCACTCCGCTTGTGGCACAGGAAAACAAAAGGAGTGTGAGAGATCCTGACCTTGTAAACACTTGCCCTTGTGAGCAACCCTCTCCTCTGTCAACAGCCACCCTTTCGTCATGGTTTGTTTGCTTAAGCCCTTGCACATACATTAAAGATTTATAGCGGGACCGTTAGAGACAATGAAGTTCCGTGCCATCCTGCTGTTTTTTAACAGTGATTTGTTTTACATTATGTGTGGAACAAAGAAAATAATATTTTAAATGAGGAATGAAAGCATAATACAAGCACAAATAAAATTTGGTTACAGATGGAATTTAAGTAGACAGAATAACTTTTTTAATGAAGAAATACCGTGCCTAGAGAGAATGTTTTATATAGTACTCCATAGCCTGGGATTTGATTTAAGCTGCCCTTTAGACATTCTTAGATCCTCAAATGCAAGCAACTGGAGCAAACCAGCATAGGGATATGACTATTTCCTCAGCATTTACTTCATATAATTCTCAGAATATTGAGATTTTGGTAAGAAATAATAACTGTATACAAATAAAGCAGTATCTCTGAAAGAAACAATAACACACACACAAAAAACCCCACAATAAATCAAGATTTGAAAAGGATATTAAAGCAACATATATTCCACAGGAAAGTTTCCTTCAACAGTATTTAGTACTAAAGCATTTATTATCTTTAAACTAAGAGAAAAAGCAATGTGTCACCTGAATGGGTCGCAGCTGGAGGTACCTGTCCCTTGATGAAAGCAGCTGATCACTTCAGCAAACAGCCCAGAAGAAAGGCAGGTTTATGCTTCATTTGAAGCTCGCAGGACAGGGCTTGTACAGCCAACAGGCACAATGGCTGATACTGGTATTTGTTTCCAAAGCTAATCTGTGACACCCTGGCTGATTAAAACGCTGCTGTCTAGCTGTTAGGTAGCACAATCCATGCAAAAACCACCACTGTCCATAAGAGCAAGAGGTTGAATAACAGTAAAACACCGAGAGTGCATTTGATGTGTAGTCATGTACATGTAAACACACACACAGACACAAACTTTAGGGTTCATCCTTGGAGTTTCCACCAGCTGCCCATTAAAAGGGCTGCTAAGAAGGACTTGAGGTTCACTGGAGCCCACAAGCAGCACAAAATTTATGTAGCTTTTATCCACGGTATAAAAGGACTATACTAAGTTTCTTAGGAAACAATGAAGTCTGAAAGCTTTTCTATTGCTCTTTTTTTCCTTTTTTCCTCATACTCAGCTACAGATGTGGCACCTCTGAGCTTCCTTCCTCAAGCTTGTGGACCTGAAGAAATAGTACCATGTGAGCCCCGCTCCCTACTCCTGCCTGTGGGTGAGGGAAGCACAGATTAAATACAACAGAGATTGAGCTGAGACACACGATTTGAGTCAACAGACAGTTCCCCTGCAGCTGCGACCGTGCTCTAAAAGTGATGTTAAGTTTTCAGGCAATATTTAATCAAACAGTCACTTGTTCATAAGAAAACACCTGAACTGGCTGCCAGGCTTTTTTTTTTCTTTTTGCTACTGCTAAATAATAAATGCACCAAGCACGGAACAAACTCTTCAGTGATATTTCCCTGGGTTCCAAATATCTGGACATGCTATACATGTAGTAGCTGAAACCTATCAGCCTACACAACACTTCCAAATCTGAAAGATCAGTCTCACCGTTATACACAACGGTTACCATCACTATCACAACAATCTCAAGCCATGGATTAAAAATTAAAATGTGTATGTAAACACACTGCCCTCAAAACCATTTATATATGCTCCAGTGACTGACTTCCCTGGGCAGCTTGGTAACAGAGGAACTCATTGAATTCTTCTTAGTTAATATTCACAGAAGTTACAGTTTAAAACTAAATTAGAAAGACTGTTTATATAAGTGAACCACAGGTGCAATTGACCTAGGCTGGGATTTTTATTAAGTCTGTGATTTAGTAGCTTAGACTTCCTTGGCTTTCGTAGATGAAATTTAAGCTTTCTTGGTTTTCTGAGACAAACTTAAAGCATACGGGACAGTCTATTACTGCATCTCCCTGATAAGAGGTAACTCCTAAAGATACATTACCTCAATTGCTTGCTGTCTTAAAAACATAACCCCACCATATTTACATATAATTCTAATTAAAGGTTTGCTACCCTATCTGCAGTTGTTGCCATGTTATGTGATAGCAATAACTGAAAGATATCAACATGAACTTGGCTAGAAATAGCTCTAACCCAGCTTTGAAAGCCACTTTTTCAGGTGAAGTGAAGAGTTCACTGTTGAAACTTCTCATCTCCAGGAAACATGAAACCCTCTAAGCCTTGGCCAGCTGGAAGCAGACTCTATAGGAAACTGCTGTAGAGTCCACTTGGAAGCTGATTCTAGCACAGGAATTAGAAAGAAATGGATTTGGCATCTAAAAGGAGGTTTTGTGGAGTCAACGCTTTCTAAGCAAAGGACAGAGAGAGGTTTGGCAAGGCTGATGCATACATTACTGACATTTTGTGTCACAAAGGGGTAATCCCAGATCTAACTCTAAGCCAGCTGAACTTGCAATGGTCTTGAAGCCCACCCTTCCCAGGTACATGACTTAAGCAATGCTGCATGACATAGACCACAGTCTCTGCATGGGCAGGTAAGTGTAAGAGACTGTCAGAAAATACAGACATGCAAAAAACTCACACCTTTTTTGCACTAACCTGTGACTTTCTGGGCAGTAAGGAATGCAAAGATAGAACATCTGCATGGACAGGTGTCAGAAAATTAGCATAGGGGTATTGAGAACAGGAATAATTTTGCCTGCTTTAACTTTAGATTGCCTCAAACTCAATCACTTTTTTTAAAGAATCATTTGGAAGTGGAAATCAATGATGGTTGGCATCATACTCAGAATATTGCCTTGGGACATCAAAGTGCGCAAATGCTTTTCTATATTCTGGACACAGTGCAGGAGAATTTTCCAAGGGATTTTCCATCTCACAGCTAGAAAAATATTGCATTTTCTTATTTGCATGTGGATATCTATTTGCAGCTTAAGCGAGCATCTGCAAAACATTAATGCCCACGGCAGTTTTGTAAAATCAATAGCAGAGAAGGAAACAACTCTGGTACTTTTAGCAGAATTTTTATCTATTGCTTTTGGTAAGAATGGGATACTCTGTATAAACAAAGTCTTGTTTCCTTATTTGCGTAGAGATCAGAGCACTTGTCTTCAGCTTTCTTTTCTCCAGACAATTCATTCCTGGAATCTCCTTACATTCCTGTGTTAAAACCTTTGGCTAAATCAACAGGTCACCTCACTGACAATTTAAGCAAGACATTAGTAAACATAACAGGAGGCAATGGAAAAAAATCACCCCACAAAGAAAGAAAAACAGTAAACAACGGGAAATCTGTACTACCTCACCTACTACCTTTTATTCCCTTTTTAAAAAAACAACACAAACATTTCTTACAATGACTTGCAGATTACGTCGGCTGATACAGAGTTTGTGATACATAAAATAATTTACATGACAGTAAGGTCTGTTCCAAGGAGACCCTTGATATCCAACAGTGGTGAGCACAGGAACTGCATGCAGAACTGCAAGACTGGAGGGCATTGAGAGCCTGCACACCTCCAGGACAGCGAAGTATCAAGGCAGAGATTTGAGATGGGCCAAGTGACCTTCTTTTGGAGCACGTAGGAATCCTCAAAGTGGCTCTGCATCAGCTGAAAACTTCAAGTGCAAGGTGGATGGCATTACAAAACCTTAACTGGGAAGTCACACAACAGCCGATTCTAGGTAGCTCCTTCTCAGAAACAGGGACACCATCCACAACACTAGCAGATCGCTATTTAGAGTCAGAAATAACTGCTGCTAACAGCAGTGGCTTGTCTGAACCACCAACCAAGGTGTCCTGGGTGCTCTCAGACACTCAGGAAGGAGTTGTTCCTACCATGAGCTCACCTCTGGACACGGGCAGTTGTGAGAGGAAGGAGCAACTGCAGGAAACTGGTTTCAGCTGCAGGGTAAGAGAGTTTCAATCAATGAGTTTTCACAACTGGGACAATGCAGTCCATGGAGCCCAGTGTGTTGGACAGGACATCTTCACTCCAAGGAAGCTGACTATGGAATCAATTCCCAATATCAGGCAACATGAGATTCTGATCATCTCAAAGAAGCATTGCAGAATTGTTCTCTCTCTCCTTACAAGTGGTGTTCAGTACAAATTTTTCTTCTATTGTATTATCACCTCACCAAAACAGAACCCCAAGGAAATATTTACTATCCCAAATTCCTGCCTTGATCAGAGTTGTGATCCTACAGGCAGAGAAGCTCTGGGAATCTCTCAAAGGACATTGCCATCACTGTTCTCTGGGCAAAGATCGTGGATGATAACTGATACAATTAGTAGGACATTACAGACATGGTTTCTGTAAGAAACTGACTTTGCCTCTAGACAGATAATCCTGGGGGAAAAAAGTCTGTCTTTTCCAAAAAGCATTTAGTATTTTCTACTTTTCTGTGAACAAAACAGTCTCTTTTTTTAGCGCTTCCCAGTCACAAGGGTTTTTTTGTTTGTTTGTTTGCTTAAGTCTGTTTTGGGCTTGTGTAAAATGAAAAATGAGCAACTTAAGCTGGAAGTATGAGAAGTTCTTGGCCCATCAAGACTTGTTCTAGCTGAGCAAAACCAGGATTGCTTCACCCTGGAGCTAGAGCAGTACCACCAAGGTGCCCTGGTCTTCAGAGGGGAAGGGGCTGTGTTGGAAAGAATTCTTCTAAAGCTGAAGAGCTGCAGCTCCTCTGCTCTCACATTTTCATCACTTTGGCCCCCCCAGTCTTCATCATGTGATCCAACATAATTTCTTGCCCATCACATTTCTGGAAAATGTAACAAGTTTGAAGAGGAAAAGTTTCTTCACTAGTTCTAATAAATTCATGTGTTTTCCTGAAAGAAGAGGATCTCTGAACAGCAGTGGGGTATACGACTACAAGCAGACATTAATTTTCTTACAGAACTGCCTGATAGCACTTTTCTGAAATACTTGGAAGTTCCACTGCATGGAGAAAGTCAGCATTTTTTAGAGCAGCTTAAGCCATAAAACACAGTAGTAAACATCAGGGGAAAATAAGAATAACTGTGCCTTCAAATATTTTTGAGTGATTAGAATAATTTTCAACCTTTCCCGCATATGATATATTATTTAATATCCCATCTTACCTCACATCAGCAAACAGCATCTTTCTATTATAAACTTTTGTTTTTCCTCCATTATTGATGCATTTTGCTTTAAAATAATGGATTTTTGCAAAATGCGTCTGTCTATAAGAGAGATCAGAGAGCTGGAGCAGCTGCAAACAAGGCTTCAGATGGCTGTGCCAGTTCTCCTGAGTGCAATGCATAGTCACTGCTGCTACTAAGCATATTCCTCACCTTGAACAAGCTGAATCAAAGAGACTTTTAAAACAAACAATAAAATTAGAAGACCAAACATGTAGAGGTGAGGAAAGCTAGATCTGATCCACTACTTAACTGGGATAAGTGAAATCAGGATTAGGATTTGTAAATCATATTCTTGATGTTCTTTCCATATTTGTATTATTGTGAAATAAAAATTAGTAAATGCTGTAGCTTATGCCAGCAGAGATGCGGGGGCACAGTCAATTTCTGCAATTCTCAGGCTTTTCTCTTATAACATATGGACTAACTATTGCTTCTTTTTTTCCACTTGATCTCGTGGTAAGATTACCTTAATGAGTTTTTCCTGTAATGATTTGATGAACTGAATACAGAGAACAAAGTATTTCTTAATAGATTTTCTGGGCAAAGTTTCTATTCTTATAGTTTATTCTGGTGGCATTAGTACTTTCTTTTTTTTGTGACTGTAGTTAAAATAAACTTGTGTTTGACTAATGTGTCATTCAATGAGCCCATAAACAAATAGGCATGCAGGTTATTTAATAACTAGTAAAGTTCTTGTAAAGACACATTAGCAAGTGAGAATGCGTTTGAATCAAAAAAAGCCACGTCTTCAAAATAGCAAAGATAATTCTCCAAATGTTGGGGTTTTTTTAAGATTTTTAGATCTTGGTAACTATCTGAGAAGCTGTTGTTTAAAAACGTGACACTAACTTGAGCACAGAACATAAAACACGAGGTCATTTACTTGCAGTCCTTCTGAAATATGTGGCATTTGCTTGTAGAGCAGAACAACCACAGGGACTCTGAAAGGGTGCTGTGAAAAGCACTGCTCCATAAAGTCCTTGCTGGTTACTGTTTAGAAAAGGAACTTGTGAAGGAATTAAGGCACTTTTCCATCAGACTACAAGGAAAAAAAAAAAAAAAAAAAAAAAAAAAAAAAAAAGGAGGAGGAAGAAATAGTTTCCAGTTGCTGGAAGTCAAAAAGGTGAGGAAGTGCAAGTGCATGCAGGGGGGAAAAACACAATTCCCCTTTGCAAAGAGGAAGGAATGACTAACATAAAGTGCTCAAGAAAACGCTTCTACTTGGGGAAAGATTTGTATATAATCAACTTCTGTTTGCCAAATAGCAGCTGCTGATATATGTCCATGCAATCCAATGCTGTTTTCCCTGCTTGAGTGACATAGCAATAATAAGTGCATCTATTATTCATTAAATGACATCGAAGTATTTTAATATGCCTCAGCATTTCCAAACAGCATCTGAATCACAGCAATACAACACCCTTCTCACCTAATGTGCTGTATTAACAGCTGTGGCAGTGTGCTATAGTTTGTGTTTTAAACTTTCTGAGTGCTGAAAGGGAGAGGGTAATTTTCTTCACTGTAAGGTAGGATGGGAGAGCAGAAGCTCATCTTGCTGAAGCATAGGACCAAACATTTTCAGTCAGAATGGAGAATCACTTAGGTATCCAGATTCAGACCATTAAAATGAAGTTTCCCATGTTTTAAAATAGAACTAATAATATTCACCAACCTCTTTGGAGGGGGTGAAATGTAGAAAATTACTAAAGTAAAGGGAGATCCATAGATCGATGCTGTAGTATCTCTGTGTGTTGCTTTGTGTGGTTGTTCAATTTTAGGTTTTTTAAATTTATATATACATCAGAAAAAATAAGACAAGTAAGAAGGAATCAAGAATATTTACTCTTGTGTTTTTCTCTGCTTGCTCTTTGGAAGCAAGTTTTCACAATACTCTCTTAACTGGCCACAGGCTCTCAGCCTACATCTGCATGATAGAGAGCTCTGCGTTGCATTTTCCTGAGTACCACTGCACGCCAAAGCAGATGGAAGATGATTTATGGACTTTGTTGTTTATGGGGATAAATGAGGACAGAATTATGCCTGGATCACCGTGTCCCAAATAATTCCTTGAGGTTATAAAGATTGTACGGTGCTGTTTTACTAAAGGTTTATGCCAGCATAAAATTAAAATAACAGGAAGTGAACTACTGAAGCAGAATGCACAGGGAATGTACCAAAGCACACCAAAGCTTGTACCAAAGCTATGGGAGATGAACTTATCTACAATTGAACTATATCAGAGAAGAGCCAAGTTTCATTCCCAGTTAATGCTCAGTGTTTCCAGTTAAACAAACCCACATTATATTATTGTCACCTAGTGCAGCATTTGGCAAACCATATCTATAAATAGAGTCCTGAAAAGTTTAGGGCGTAAACAAATTGATCTGAAAGCTAAGTAGTTTTTTCTTCTTCAAAGATTAGCACTTGAAATGTCTAACAACAGTTACCAACACTGTATCCTGTTAAATACAAAGTGAGATATCATGCATTGATCTAAAAGCAGACTGTAACATAATGAACAGTAAAAGCGGGATACTTTACTCTTTAGACACCATGGAGATGACCACTGCCATCTCTAAAGAGAGTTCAGAGGCACGACAGATGTGCTCCCACGTGGTTAAATCTGGCAGCAACATCTCGCCAAGGTGCAAAATACGGCTGAAAATGAATCTTCAAGTCCATTGGTATTGATGTTATTTACTGCATCTTATCCCAGACAAGAACTCCACGTTTTCAAAGGATGATCCCAGCCTGTGCTGTCCTTCTGAGTCTTGACAGAACTGCCATTCATGACTTCTAGCATATCCTAGGAGATAAGGCTAGTTTAATACTTCATTAACATCACTACAGTTCAAAAGTGAAAATTGAATGGTAAACTGCTTGTTATAACTCTGGCCAAAGGCTTATTGCAATGAGTTCTCTTTCTGGTACTCTAACTCTTGCTTTCATGGCTGCTTAATAGGATCAGGCATTGAAAAACTAGCTGATTTGGGGCAAATGCTGCTGAAGTTGTCATATGAGGCTGTAGTCTCAGCAAGCATAGGGTTTACTATTCATTACAAAATAGAAGAGTCCAACATTTGTAAAGAAAATACTCTGAAAAGGTTCTGTTCTAAGGAGATAACCCTTCCAAAATAGATTTCGATCTACTTGTGCTCCAAGTCCACAGTTCTTCAATGTGTGTAAGCAGTAATGTTTTGTCCTGCAAGACAAATACCCATGGATTTCAGTTTCCAATGACTGCTAGGTCAGGCTTGCTATATATTTTCTTAATTAATTTCTCTGACCTTCCTTCCATTTGATACTCAGGATGACAAACTTCCATTTTACCAGCTGTGTGGATGTTAGTCTGAAGTATTTATGATGTCAAAGGCTTTGTATTCATTTACTATGCAAGTTATTTCTAGCCATTTTTTCTCAAATATGTCTGGTCAGCAAAGATTTATGATTTGTTTTTTCAGCTCAATCTGATATCATTTGTCACATGGAATTAAATTAATGCATACACATTGACCTACAGCAAAGAGATGGTTACTGTTTCTTGAGATATGAGGAAATAATCTGAATTCCAGAGAGGATTTCAGATAAACACATTAATATTTGAAGTTGGAAAGTTCCTTCCTACTTGTAACTAGGAATGTTTCGATTTTCTGCCTGAACATTCAAAAGTAGAGGTGGAAACTAGAAATCAACAGTACCATATCCAGTGAAAAGTTTGCAATAATCTGGGTATTCCAGGTGCAATCCAGCAGGACAAGCAGATACTAAAAGTGTGCATTTGAATCTGACAATGTTAGTTGGACCTAAATTAAAAGTGAAAGGCATAGAAACAGATTGGCTCCTAAATCCTACCTAGAAACCTCTCTTCTCATTTAAAGTCTATGAGAATTTAGGAACCCAAACACAATTAGTTATCTTGGCCTTACTGCATTATGTCTCAGGGCTACCCTAAGTCCATATTTAAATTTAACTTAAGTGAAAATTACACTCAGAGAAGTGAGCAAAAAATTAAAAATTAAAAATTAAAATACCAACCTGACTCTTCCATACTTGCAAATCAGGTTTATTTTGACAACAGGTTAACATAAGACACAGCTGAGACAAAGAGCCTAGAGCTAGATGGATTGTATGTCTTAATGCTCTGCAATTAAAAGACAAAGCCCAGAGATGCTGCCTTTCAAATGAGCGAGGTAAAGCTCTGCCAGGATTTTGTTGTCTGCTTGCATGCCAGTAAACTGGAGTAGTTGCCATGCTACTTCATGGAAGATAATTTATTAAGTCAGTGATTTATTTAGTATGTTTAAAGGAGGTGGATAGAACACTAGGCTGGTATTGCCATGATAATTATGCTATTATTATTTTTTTAAATTAATATTGAGCAAGCTATACTACAGCCAACTGCAAGGCACTTCTCATTCTCTGGCTGGAGAAGAAAAGCCTTTGTTCTAGGCAAGGGTAGGATAAATAAAATTTTCATTCTAGGACTCTACAGAAAACTACTTTTCCTAGAATCTTCTATGTACAGGCAGAGAAAACGGAGTCTCGATTTCACTGTCTCATTTACAGGAGAGATATTCCTTTTTTTTCCCCCCCTCTCTGAGAAATGCAATATAAGCCAACTTTGCATCAGAACAGATGGAGTCCCAGGTCTAAAGATCCCACAGATGAGAAACTCAGTTCCTGTCTCCATGCTTCTATAACTCAGTGAACTATTTACCTGGACAGAGCCTTCCTCATGCTACTGACCTGGGAAAAATGGTTGTTTCCACCTGTCCATCCAAAGCTCCCCACCACTCTACCCTGCCTGCTCAACCCTTGTAGTTTGCCAGCACAACTGCCTTTGTGCTCACTCCCAGACCTGCACTGGGATGTTGAGCGGGAAGGCTTTTTTAAACACTTTTCAGAGGTGAAACAACATGGATTTTTATACCAGAAATTTGGCATTTGGGTAGAGGGAAAGTAAAGAAAGGAAAGAGCAGCTGGGCACAATACCCTTAAGTCAGCATGTCTGAGTACTACCTTCTAGCTGTTTTTAGCAGATGAACTCTATATAATCCCTAGAAAAGACCTCTCCAGTTCACATCGGGAGGCAGAGGGGGTTTCGGTACTAAAGGCCTTAGATATGTTGCCATTGACCACTACCGGGGCCAGCGGGACAGAGGCAAATGGCTGGTGGTACAAAGTGATGGTATCTGGCTTGCGGAAAGCCTCAGGAATTCAGAGCTGCCTGACTCAGAGAAGAGAGCCATAGTGAACTGCAACCCATCCTGGTTCAATGACATAACACTATATTGTATTAAATGCTTAATAGAAACACACTTCAGAAGCTATTTTAATCAATTAAGAAGAATTGGACCCTTTAGCTCATGGTTACCATCATCTACTTATTATGTACTTAAAGTGCAATTATAGACAGGAAAAAAAATGTTCATTTTCTGTTGACCTGTTTTTACTCAAGTGAATTAAGTCTACTTCTCATCTGCATTCAGGCTCCCAGCTGCTTCCTTGCTGAAATAGATTATGTAGGCTTTTTATATCCAGTAGCAATGCAGTAATGCCATATGCAAGTGTGGGGTGTGTGAGGGAGCTGGGATGTCTCCTATTTCTGAATTATCAGGCTGTTCCAAGTTCCAGTGCAGAATCATTCCCAGGTTGGTGATTCATGAGGTAGAAAAGAGCCTAGATGCAGTTGCCAGGCTAAGTTTTCAGAATTAGAAAAGGAATCTTGCTTCTCAAGCTTAAAAAACACAAAACACACACACACACACACACACACACACACGCAGAAAAAACAAAAACAAAAACAAAAAAACCAAAAACAAAAACAACCAAGGGAAAGGAAGATGTTTTTTAGAGTAATTTTCTGTAACAGAGCAGATCTCTAGGACTATTAGTTATCCAACAGAATGGAGGTAGAGTAAAAAAGGTGAATATATAGTGACAGAATTTTCCTAAATTTATATAAATAGCAAACCATCACATTTCCACTGGAAGAAGCAAAATTCGCAGGAATGAGTTACTACGTCTTGAAACGCATCCGACTTCAGCAACTGAAATGTCTTCATATATAGTGTCAACAAGCAAAGCCCATCTGAAATTCAGGGAAAGGCATAAGAACTACTGAAAACACAAATTTTCATGTTCCCTAAATAACATTGATGCGAGTATTTTGTTATCATAATTAGCTTTGTCAGAAGACCTTAAACAGAAAGGAATGGAGGGAAGTCCCTACAACATAAGCCAGAGGACATGCACACTAGAATGATGTGTTGTAAGGATGTCCCCAGTTTCTTAAACGTGGATCTGCATTCACTCCTAACCACTGCACTTACATTGTCATTTGATGGACAGATATGCATAGGCTAGCTACATTTCACCATTAGATTGCTAATACAGTTTCAAGGTTATACATATACGTATATATATGTATAAGAAACCTGGCAAATGCTTCAATTGGTATCCACTACAGAAGGTCACCATGGAAAAAAACAATAAGCAAACCCCAGCGTAGCATTTGGGAAACTACTTCATTAGCTAAAAGAAGTTTTAAGTTGGGACAAAACATCCTAATGGGACTTCAGACTTCTGTAAAGACTTCGGACTTTAAACTATACCTTCAGTAGATGCCAAAGGAATAACAAGAACACCATCTTTGTGGTCAAGTTAGATTTTTATGCTGGTACTATAATATGTAAACACTTCCTACCAAAAATTGCGTATCTGTAGAACTCACCATATTAAATATCAGATAACGGCTGGCACTTTTCAAAGTCAAAACTTTGCTTGGATTTCCCTTTGAGGAAAGGAGAGTTTTATTAGTTGGCAGAGGAGGAGAGGTGATACCAAGGGGAATTTGGCTTGGGAATGCAGTGTTCCAGTTAAGAGCGTCCTTTCTGGCAGAAAGGCTTTCCTCAGAGATAAAGTTCAGCAGGGTTTCCTGCAACTGCCTAGCACTCAGACCTGGTTTTATGTAGACCTTGGAAGATGTTGAGGTGGTGCCTTCACACCTGTAGACCCACCCAGCCACGCACAAACCCCACTATCTTCTCACTACCGAGTGAGCACTGCGTCAGTGTGGCACTTGCAAAAAAAAAAAAAAATAAAAAAAAGAATAAAAAAAAAGGTGAAGGGGAGGAGGGCTAAAGTTTGTGCTTGTCATATTGCTGTATAACGCTAGAAATACCAAATGTAGGCTGTCACCTTATATGGCCCTCTGATTTCATACACAGGTGTCTCAGAAACACAGACTTCACTCAGCCTTCAGTATCACATTCGGTCTTCCTCTCCTCAGACATGACCAAGCAGATGTCCACGTGAATAATACTGCCCTTTATTTTCCTGGTCATGGGGAACATTTGCCAAAAAGACAATGACATTTGTCAGGCATTTGTATTTTAGTTAGCCCAGAAATGCTGGGTTAAGGTGAAGCAGTTGGAAGTTTCTAGCTGCCCGTAGTCTGCCTGATTGAAGTCAATGCAGTTTTTATGAGGCATTTTATTATTAAAAGAATTTATCTAGAGATCAACCTACCCACTACCAGTCCAGCGTTTACAAAACTGATTTAGTTCAAGGGTGCTCACAGTCAGGTAAATGCAAGCCAAACATTATTCTCTGCTAGGGAAAATTCATTCAAAGAAAGGTACCAAGCAATGTGCAGGCCATATTTTAACATGCCCACAAAGTGCAATTTTCTAGCTTAGCACTGTATATCTCTCCACTTTTGAACTGTTTGCAGTTGCAATGTTCACTCGCCCAGGAAAGATGCCCCAGGGAGCTGTAGCCCCGTTATTTACTGGGGCCACCACTGCAGGGTGGTTGACCTTGGTAACATCACACCCATCAGGCTGCTGGCGAGCAGCCTCTGCAACCTTCTTCCTACACTCCATCTTCTTTCCCAACCAGCCAATACATGTCTTTCCTATTTTGAGGCTTGCTGTCTTTGTAAGAACTAAGTTTTACAGCAGTCTCAGGCTACTCTCCATTGCTGTTTCCCCCCTCAAAACTGTGGGTGCAGTTGGGGCGGCTGTGTAAATGGATAGAGATGCCTGACTAAATCTCAATTTGCAATGTTTGATTTGCAGAAGACGGTTAAACAGAAAGCCCAGTGGCGTCAGGCTCTGACAGGACTTACAGACTCTGGAGCAGCATTGGAAGCTTCTGTTATTAAAGGAGCTTCCTTGTGTCTTTTTTTAAATGTATTACTCCCAGTTAAAAATTCAGTTTATTCAGAAAAATTGAAAATGTCATGATTTTTTTTTTCTCCTTCCTTTAACTCTTAAACTCTGCTAAAATTGAGGTCTGTCCTTCACCATTACAGGTGACTCAAATAATCCTGCTCTAAACAGCCAGCTTGAAGTTCACCAAGGCTCTTTGCCTTGTCCTGCAATTGAGAATCCCTATGGCCTGCCTTAGCTCCCGCCACACAAAACCTGAGCATCACCCAAACCTTTCCACCCCAGGCAGAATTCTCATTTTTTTGTGTCAATACAGACAAAAAGAAAAAAGAAAAGAAAAGAAAATGACAGGATTTTTCATTCAAGAGAAAATCATTTATCCCCAGCCACTGCAACCAGATAATCCTTCACGTTAATCTGCAGTAACAAGGGAGAAGATCAAAGGCTTTGTTATTTCTGTGAATTAGCTAAAGTCAGAAACACTGCAAAACTGGTGGAAACCAGTTGCCTTCATTCATCTTCTAAGAGAATAGCTATGCTGAACCACAATGGAGTTATAAAGGCTCTTTGCTCCACTTCCCTCCCCCCCTCCCCAGTCAAATCCCTGTTCTAAGAAAACTGACTGTTGCCGGCACAAGGGCAGGAACAGCTTCTGAACCCATCGCTGATGAAACAGCACCAGCCAAAACTGCAGGTGAGAAACAGAAAAACAAGGGTTGGCTCTGAGCTGAATGTCCTGTCCTTCCAGATGCTGCCAGACTCAGCTGTGGCACATTGAACCTGTGGGAGATCTGGACTCATTCCTTAGCTCAACACACAGCACTAGGACCATCTAGAAGACTTTGCAGGGAAAGTAATCCAACAGGAAGGAAAGAATACATAGTAAAAAAAAAAAAAAAGTTTCAGGTCTACATTTACACGCATTAAAAAAAACCACAAAATCACCTTAGAAAAGGCTAGCTCTTTCATGAAGTATGACTGCAGTCCAGCTAATGCCTATTCTAAAATGTGTCCTAACATAGAAGTACAGCGAACAAGGCAGGAAAATTCAGTTAACCCTAACGGTATCACCTTGCTCGTTGCATAGTTTTAAAGATCATTGGCTGGATGCTCTGTACTGAGTTACGTGTCTGGAGAAAGGGTGTTCAAATGTAATTCTGTCTTTTTCAGGACACAGATTTGGGGATGTAATTTATTGTCTTGTGTACTTGTTTCTGGCCCAAAGTCAAGAATTCTGCAAGACAACTGGCCCCCATTGCCTGTATTTGCAATTAACTCTATCTCCAAGAGCACAGAGATAAAATGAGCCTGTGACAATAAACAACTACCAGCCTGGAGGCCAGCAGAGACCCTCTGGGACACATCTCACCTTATTACTCATATGACCAAGCTGTTTAAGCTTAGTTTCCTTTCATGCATGAAAAGCTTTTGAGGAATGTCATTATCGTACTGAATATGTAAATATAAAGATGCAGAGTTAACCTAGAAGCAAAGCTCAGTGCCTGGTTTTAAAAGTGTTAGAACTACATTACTTAAATATATAAATAGAGATTGAACCTGAAATTGGACCAGAC
The DNA here is from genome assembly GCA_013400375.1 of Thinocorus orbignyianus. Lineage (NCBI taxonomy): Eukaryota > Metazoa > Chordata > Aves > Ciconiiformes > Thinocoridae > Thinocorus > Thinocorus orbignyianus. The sequence continues at coordinate 921,684 of VXBW01003967.1, forward strand.
CCCTAATATTTTTTTCTTCTTTAATGGGAAGTCAGCCAGAAAGTATTAGCAATAAAAAAAAAAAAAAAAAAGAATGTAAGAAACCTGTTGCTGGGTCAGACCAGTAGTTCATCCAGCCCAGTATTCTGCCCCTGGTAGCATCAGGGCTTGGTGGGCATTAGGGATATCATGAAAGCCTGGTCACATTTGACAGTCCCTCCTCCAACAGCTACAACCGCTGTTGTAGGGTAGTTTTAGAGGAGACTTCTGCTTAGCACTTTTATTGTCTATTTACAGACTTGTTTTTCATAACTCATCCAACTCCTTCTGTGCCAGCTGGAGACACTACCAGCATTCTGTGGCAGCAAGTTTCAGAAAATCACTATTTGTTGAAAAAAGTACTTTTTTCCATTTCATACTGATTTCCTAATTCCATTGAATGTCCCCAAGTTCCCTTATTTTGGAAACTGGTGATTTTTAATATTCTTTTTTAATTATGAGGAAACCATTTTCCCCACTGAAATTTTGTGTAACTCAAGTATATTATTCCTTAGCCACCTTTTTCCCCAAACTGAAGAGTCCCATCATCTTCAGGCACTTGTAAAGCAACTAATCATCCCTTTGACCCACTGTAGGGAGTTCTCCTTAGAACAACTAGCAGAAGATATCTATTCCTCAGCACACTGACACGCTTTCAAATTACAGTGATCCTGGTCCACCAAGAAACCAAAAGGATGAAGATGGCAAGAAGGGGAAACCCAGAATTTAGGCTTGATACATTCAAGTACATTCAGAGGTTAGCATGATCCCTGCAAGGGAGAAAAGACCTTCCAAACTGCTGAGTCAGTTCAGGCAAGCCATTGTTTCTCCCTGCACATTAGCCCCAAGGAACATTTTTAAGTGAACCTAATGGCTCATTAATAAGGTATTGGCTGTACTGGACTGTCGGGTGCTGTGCCAGAAACACAGTCTTTTATAAATTGAACATGTACAAAAGTTCTGGCAGTCTGGTTCCCAATGACCCACTGACAAGCTACTGATGTAGCTGAAGGAGTGGAGATGGAATGTAATTGCACACAATCTTTTTAATCAAGGACTACGCTTCCAGTAATCTACTGCAGTGACAAAGAAAACAACATCAGGCTGTAATACACAGCTGGAATCAAAGCTCTTTTCAGTACAATCTTAATTAAAGAGTGGCTCTGACTACAAGTTTTATAGAATAGTCAATGAGCTTCCAGCTGAGAAAAGCAGGAAAGGACCTTTCTCGATGTGATGAAGTGGTTGCACGTGTTACTTAGAGCATGATCAGAAAAAAAAAAAAGAAACATGTAGAAGCACAGGTAAAACTCTGTACTTGGTGATATGATCAATACAGATCCGGATGAGAGGGAAGGTGGGAATGAAAAGGCATTAATCACCGCCAAATCCCCAAGCACCAACAAAGCTATGGCCAAAGCCATCACTAGCACAAATCAGAGCTGGTTCAGGGATGCTGTTACAGCCTAGCCTGCAGTAGCCTCCTGAGTCTTGGGTGCCTGAGCACTGCAGACCTGGAGGTGCACACCCTAGAAACGTGAATGACAACCAAGGTGAGAGCCATTGGGTCATTTCTCACCCCTTGGATAGTCTTCAATGTCAGACTATGGTCACCAAGTCAATATTCTGTCCACTTCATGCCACCAAAGTCCTTTCAGAGAGCTGCCAGTTGTTTTACCATTCTCAGAGATCATTTTTGACTGTCTTTGATTAAACAGAAATTGTTATTTTGCTCATCCATCTAACACTTCTTAAATATATCCTGCAACTAAAAGATATTCAAAGTTTCCAACTTTATTTTGTCATCCTTCGATATAAGCACATTATAGCATAATGGCCTGTCACAGAGATCAAGTAAGTTTAGCAGTATTTGCATGGGCTTCTCTTTGACAACCAGCCTCAAATGACAAAAAACAGTCTTGGACACCTTTGATTTACCAGAACAGATATACCCCACATCCTGTGAAGGACAAGAGACAGAGACTATGAACAGCTGGGACTTAAACTCAGGAACCTGACTGATCCTCGGTCTTCTGGGCGGTGGGCCATTTATCCTTTCACCCAGCCTCGCTCGGTGACACACGGAATTCGGAGGCTGCTATATTTTTTATCTACCTGCAGAGCTCAAGACTGGAGTTCAATTATCCTTAAATTCTTATCAGGATCCTTCTCTCCTGCTGTCATCGAAATATAATGCATGTCCTGCCTCAAGGTTTTGGTTCATTTGTAATAAAAATAATCTGGCGTCTCTCTGAAGGAAAACGCAATCCATCCCCACTGGGAGACAGTTGGAAATTTAGTTTATCTGGATGCCAACTGGATCCTCATCAGAAAGAAGCTTTTTGCAGGACTGCACAGAAAAGGCGGGTGGGGGTGTGTCTGAAAACAAGGAGATTTTCTGTGATGTTGAATTGTTTGGCTGGTCGCGCTGATTCCAGATGGTTCTCCAGGCACTCAGCATCTCTGAAAAAGAGCCAATTTTCATTCTCCCGGTTCTTATAGTAGCAAGAGAAAAACTGCCCTCTTGAGAAAAGAAAACAGGGAAAAACTAGTAATGATATTTCTACTTCTCTTGTTGGCAAATTATAACCAAAATTAGCTAACATGCTGCAACACATCTGGCTTTCCGGCTGGAGGGGGTGAGAAGCAGCAAGCTTCTCTGGATGTCTCTTTTAGCAGGAAACCCTGTTCCCTGAAACAGCCCTAACCCAGACTCATTTCAGATAACCCAGGGCCTCTAACTTTTCATTTCAGCTCTTTCATTATTTGTTTCTCCAATTCCTCATACCAATGAAGAGATATAAATCTGTTTAAGTAGGGTTAGTTTTGCCAATATTTTCTAAGGGTTTTTTATCCTTATCCAACAACATTTCTGATCTTCGGGGCTGTTCCTTCTGTAGGTCCATTTTTGCCCAGTGACCTGGCAATAGACACTGAACAGTATATAATGTTACGTACTGCTTTATAGTCAAATCCATATTTCTACACAGGAGCAAGCCTATATCCCAGGGCTAATTCATTCAGTCTTCAAGACTCCTTTGCAAGATTTTTTCAGTTCAAGATACGATGTAGTTCAGTTGGCATCATGGCTCGAGGTCACCACAAAGGAACAGAGAAGTAGCAAGTAAATTACATGCATGAGCAGAAGATCCAGGCCTCCATCCTTTTCTGTCCTCTGCAGTCTAAGCCTGAAAAGATTTTAGGTCTGAAGAGGATCAGACACGAGCAGTGTCTTTGATGGAACCCCAGTGTAAAACTCGTGTCATTTTGTTTTGAACCACATCATACTCTGGACTCTGAGCTTCCTTTTTGCTTACATTTATCTGATCAAATCCTTCTCCCCACAAACTACTGAAGTATCTGAGAGAAGTCTGTTTTAAAAAAAGCTTATGAATTAGTTATCAATATGGATTGATGAGTACTCACACACACAAAACTTACATTTTTATTATAGCAGAGCTACCTGTAACTTTTTTCCTGTTTTGCCTCCGAGTTATTAAATTAATGGCTTCTTGACTAGGGGTTTCCCTCATTACTGAAATTTTAACTTTTCATTTTAAATAAGTAATTCAGAAATTAAGCAGGGCTACGTGACTTCTTCATGCCAAAATCCTTGGCAATTTTACAGGTGTAACCCAGCTATTTTGGTAAGCATTCATCCACAATACTTGCCTCAAATGTCAAAACTTTTGATATAGCCTTAGCCTGATGCAGGCATATGCAACTTTTCAAGGCAAAAGCGCAAAAGATGTGTCTCTGAAGTATCCTGCAAGTTAGAATACTGGACATCACCACAATGTAGATGTTCACATAAAAAGGATCTTCTGCTCTACCTCAAAGTATACCTTTTGGTTTTGTAAAAGAATATAAAAAAAAAAGCTTCAGAGCAGGAGTGGAAAAATATATTTTTCTTTTTGCCTCCCTGTCAGCTTTGCTGCAGTGAAAGATTTCCAAATAGCTTTGCTCACAGTTCTCCTGGCTAACAGCCACAGTTTAATTTATAAAACAACTGACAGGACCAACAGGCATGTTTGTCTCCTTCTGCAGAATTTAAACAGCAGAGAGTTTAAACAGCAGATACTTCATTAAAAAGAGTTCATATCATATCTATTCAGACCTCACAAGCCTTGGCTTAAAAGCCAAATCCATTTGTTTCTTTAACTTCTTCATGTGTCCCCACTCACCACGATGAAAGGGGATGCACACACTGCACATCAGAGCACCAAGTGTTAAGGAAAGCAGCTTCAGACTCCTCATCAGAATACGTATCGAATGAAGGATGGTCCTGCTGCAGACAGATGTTCCTTTCCAAGCCCCTCTAAACTTTCTGTCTCATAGGTATTGCTTTGCATTTTCCTGGCATCACCTATTAAAGGATTTCAGTACCTGATACATCAATGTTCCCAGCAGCCCCGGGTGGAAGCAGGTACCACAGGGAGGACAGGTGGAACCACGTTACAGAACCACTGCAGCTCTCACACCCACAGCAAAAGGCAAACAGGGAACCAAAGACAGAGCCCTGCAGCCTGCACAGGAGACATGGCTCTCCCTTTCCCAGAGTTGGGCTGTCTGCTCTCACACTGCCCAGTGTCCGGCCAGCAGAAAACAGCACTGGGGGAACAGATGTAGCAAAACCCCCTGAACTGAGGTCTGAGGGAGAACTGGATGTCCTTTCTTCTCTCTTCCCTCAGTAGGTTGCAAAGTGGCTGACACAAGGACAACATTACAGCCTTGGTCCTGCCTTACTTGCCCTTGTTTAGCCAATGTTTGTTGCTTAAGTCCTAGCACTTCCCACCATTGTGCCCAGTAACCAGCAACTCATAAGGTTCATCACTGATGCTACTCCACCATTTTTATTTTTGAACTACCATTTACAGCCTCTGGAGAAGGTTCCTGTATGTTTTCAGGTTCTCACTTGAGCAAGGTTTAATGAAGGATTATCCACACAAGTTGAGCTTTGGGAGACTGGAGACGCTTTCCTCTCCAGCTCTCAAATGACCATCAGTTTGCTCCATAGTTCTAAACAGCAACTTGCTCCCAAGGCACAACTGTCTTTTTAATTTTGTTAACAACTAATACCACATGCTCCTCAAGCAAGGGAGAAATGATTATTTGATTTAGGGTGCTCTCAAATTATAAGCAGCCCACAGTTATTTTAAGTGGATGTTGGGTTTTTTTCTCAATGAAGATTAATGTTACTCTTGCCAGGGGGTTATGTAAGAAGGAAACATTTGTGCAACGGCAATTTTTAACACTTTGCCTGGATTGATTTATGTGTTTGTTTTCAACTTTTTGGGAACCCATAAATGATGTCTTTAGCCTTCAGAGGGAATACCAACACACAGTAATTTATGACTGGCTAAAAGCAAGACTGTTGAGGGAAGATTATTTATCCCTTGACCATAACTGAGTGGGCTAGATCGAATAAATGAGTTCGCATACACTATGCTGAGCATAAAGATGTGAAGTCAATATGTAAAGCAAGCGGAAAAAAACCCCAAGCAGTGGGTTAAAACCAAAGATTAAGTCTGCCTGTGTGCTACAGGTACGTAGGAGAAATCACCCCCACAGGAAGCCAGAGTTACTGAAATAAAGTATTGATTTTCTGCTGAAAGAACTGCAAGTATAAAAGGACAATTAATTTTTAAATGAAAGTAGTGGTCATATTATTGCTCTCTGGATATAGAGAGAAGCTCATCTTTCTATATTTACCTACCGCACTTGACTTTGTGCTCAGAGGCAGTGAGTTTTTAAATCAAAACTCGATTGTTAAGAGTATTAGAGTATGATTAAATGTCCGGGCTCCTCTTTTATAGATTTGAACTTCAAATTGAAGGTGAGTTCATTTGACACACGAAAGACATTCCTGAAGCAGCATTTTACCCTCCTTCCCCACCATTCACCTCTGCTCCCTCATCCAAGCAACATCCTGTCCTGCTGGGCCATCTATGGCTTGTTCTTCTCTCTAGACCTCACATCCTATGTCTTAAAACTCCTTTCCATACCAGCATCTCAGAGTAACCACGCCTGCAGGCATCCTGAAAACAATCAGGCAGGTTCTTACCACCTCACAGTTTTAATTAGTACAACCTCCTCTCCTCCAGCTTTAACAAATGTCTCACCCCACCGCTGCTCCAATTAGTACTGCAGTTATCAGCTCCTGCTCCTTCCTTCAGAGCTTCCCCCAGACATGTGTGAGCCATCTCCCCTTTCAAGGGCCACAACAGCCTCTCTCCAGATCTTCCCACCATCTATCTCCATTACCAGAAGGCCAATCCATGCTTCCCTTTGGCCCTTGTTCCAGCATCCAACACTTGGTCAGCACCCAAATTCCCTTCAGAGATGGGAGAGGAGCCCTGCAGTGGTTGCATGCAAAGTAAACCTCACTTTCCAGCTGGTACTCAAGGTGCTGTGTCCCCAGCCATTACCTGTCTCACCATGTGTTCTCCAAGTCAAATACTGTCTTTTCTTCACACTTAAACTGTAAGTTGCTGTCATTTTGGTCCATTGTGCTTATGGAGACCTTAGCTTGTTAAATATGGTCCATGGGAGAGTCCTGATGCCCATATAGCAATGAATAAAAGTAAGGGTTTAAGCCATCTTGGCAGACAGTGCTGCTGAGTAGCAGTCAGGGCTATCTGCTCTCATGTCCATTCTCTGGCCTAATTAGGGCTCTAAGCACAGAAATTCATCAGATATTGACTACCCCAAGAAGAGAAATGAGTTTTCTTGCTTGTTGTCTGACGGGTGGTGGGGCAGGGTTTGAGGAGCACAACATAGATGTGGTCTGGACTCTGGGTCCTAAGAAACTCCAGAAAGTTAACAAAATTGAGTGGGGAAATGCATTTGCTGTCCAGCAAGTTTTGAGAGTTTGTCAGGTTGAAATTATTTTATATTCATGTAAAAAAATACTACCCCTAATTAGACTAAAACATCCCATATAATAATAGTTTAAGTCTAGTGTATCAGTTCAGATCAATCAAATACTTTCATTTAAGTAACTGAAAGTGGCCATTTTTGTAAAAAGAATGTTAAAAAATCCCAAAACTAAAGATGCAGACTCCTGAGCAGTATCAATTCAGATCTACCTGATTTTTCCCTATAAATTAAAAATGGGGTTTTTTAGCTTGTTTAAGGAGAAACAAAGATATGACAACTTTGGGCTCAAATGTTGCTCTTTGTATTATAAATGTTCTTCCAGGGAATGGATGACAAATGAATCCATCTTGCATATGACTGTATCCGATTGCCTCAGGCTGTCACTGGAGCAATTCCCAACCGCTTAACGAATCTGTAACACCCACATCCTGCATGATGAGCAATGGTGAATTAATTATTTTATTTTTTTTCCAGAACTCACTGGTGAAGAAAACTGCTTCCAGGTCTGGATGGCCATGAACCTGAGGGGAGCCTGAATGCCATTAAAGTCACACTGACTAACAAAACTTTAAAAATATGACTACAGTCAGGATTTTAACTCCACAATGCTGCTATGCCAGGATGTGACAGGCTTCCTGCCCAGGTCTGGAAGGTAAGGATCTTATTGCATGTATGAAATTGTATAGTTTCCCATCTTCTCCTCCCTGCACATCTATTGTTTTGGGAAAGGAGTGCAGAAGGAAAAAAATGAAAAAAATTTACAATACAATACAATATGGGTTGAAATGAGTTGAAACATGATTAACCAGCATAGAAACTGGTGTGGTTTAGACCATCTCTCTACAATAGATGTGGTACATTATTGCCTTATATCTAAAGCAGCAGTGCCAAGATTGTCAGGTTTGGGGGGAGAAAAAAATCCCATTAGTTTTACAATATCTTGCATAGGTAAGAATGATTGCAAAATTCAGCAACACTGATGAGCACAAGCACTATAGACTCTAACAGAGCTGGTATATTAAAGAAGATGCCAACATATCTTTGTCTGCTTGTGTACACAAAGTCATAAAAAGGAAATATAACCTCTCTGTTGTGGCAACCTTTTGTGAAAGGAGCCCTGGGAAACACAAAACAAACAGCAGAACAAAGACCAAATGCTCAGGACAGATTCTTCATTGAGGTACCAGAGTTCTCTATCCCCAGGCCGTGGTCCCTGACAACTCTCACACATGCCTTTCAGGCTGCAGATGTTCCTGGCCACAGGAACAGGCAGGCAAGAACAAGCCAGGGGAATGAGGGCATCAAAAATAGACCATGCCAACTCCCTGAGGGGATACAGCTGCTGCCTGGTCCTGGACCTTTGCAGTCCACAGGGACCCAAATTCAGAGCACCACTTCTGTTACTAAATTACCCTTCCCACCACAAGCCAGCACAATTCCACCCCCAGGATGTTTTAGCTGCAGGGACAACAATTTCTTAAATGCCATTACAATTACTGTTTGCCACTGTCTGACCACCAAGCTCCCAAATTGCATCCACAGGATGAAATACTTTCTAAAGCTTCTGCAAAAGCTCTGGGCTGGTTTCAGGCCACCAGCGTTTCTGGGCAATTCTATTCTAGGTGGCCCTGTCTGATGCAGGGTAGCAGCCAGTCCCTCAGCCCTCTCCAAGAGGCTGCCTGCTGTACTCCTCTATCCTCAGAGCCATGAGAGGGGTAAAGATTGTACTGAAATACCTGGGGATGTACAGAAGAGCATACACTCATTAAACTGCTAAACTGCATAATAATCCAAACCAGGGATTGCCCTTCTTCATCTGTTGGCTTTGTTTAAACTAAATTGTGTTTTCAAAAAATCTGAAGAAATTAAAAAAAAATAATCGTTCTACAGCTGGGTGCTGACAAGCTAGAAAAAAAAAAAAAGTAATTTTCTACAATTCAGCTATACAGAGAAAACCTGATCATTCAAGTGTGAACCTTTATAATTGTTTCACTAACTCCTTTTTTTTTTTTTTTTTTTCTTTTTTTTCTCCCCCTACACATATGTTGTCAACATCAGCTGGACTGGTAAACAAGAGCAAAGCATCCAGCCAACCAGTCTGTTGCAAGAATTAATTTCAATAACACTGATGGGTTTTCACAAGGCAGATGGAGACCTGGAAACCTGTTCCACTAAGGTACACAGCACATTCCCCTAAGGCTGAGACATGGTAGGATGTGCAAGCAGGGCCTCCTCCAGCATGGGCCATCTCTGCTTCAACCAGTAAGACATTTCCATACCCACTGCATGCCTGACTGTACTGGTGGGTACCAGGGAAAGCAGAGGTTGAGGCACTGGCCAAGGAATCGAAAAATAAGCAGAACGAGCTATAACAGAGGTGGAAGACCACATCATCTTCATGCACAGGCACAGCTTTCCGTGCTGGGACACACCAGGCACATTGAATGCTAGCCTGGGAACAAGCTTGTTCCTGTTCTCTGCTCTGGTGCATCCACAGGCGGATCCCCACCAGCAGTGGTGCTAATAGGTTTTTAGGAAATATAATCAAACAGTGCACCCAGAGTAAAATCAGGGACCTGGACTTTCTCAGGCAGAATCAGCCCTGTTGAATATGTGCAGGTAACTCCTTTTGCATCTGGGGACGATCTCCTGCTGGTCCCCCAATCTAGAACAGCAATGTGTTCCAGCAATAAAAAATTAAACTTGAGACAACTGCCTTGAATAAAACCCCATTTCCAGCACCTAAATCTGTTCAGCATCAACAGCTGTCTCTGCACAGCCAAGCCTTCTGACACGCGATTGCATTAACTAGCAGTGCAGAACACCACCAAATGCTTCCTGACACCTGAACCACCACATGGCTCAGCTGAGCTCTATGTTGGTGTGGCTCTGACAAGCTGGACTTGCAGAGGAGGTTTGCCGCTCTGACAATGCTGGTGCCCAGACAGATTCAGGTGAGCAGTCAGGCTGTGACTGAGGAGAGCAACTTGGGACCCCAGGTCCTTCTGGCCAGCCCCAGGAAATACATTCTCCATTGCTAATGGCTTAATGTAGAATAGCAACCACAATGTAGAAAAGTCATCAAGTTTATGGGGAGAGCAGAAGGAGGAAAGCCATGTGATTTATACAAAAAAAAGCAATAATACATTTTTTTTTGAAAAAAATATTTATACTCCTGCTGAAAATGATGACTTTTTGGCAAAACAGATCAACCTAAACCTGAAATCCTTTGATTCAAGCTGTCACTGTAATTTCCTGTGTGATCCACAGCTCAGATGCCATACGCTTTCACTCTGTTTCTGGGTAGCACTTTTTGCCTGTCATATCCTTTCCGTAGCATGAATTTCTCTTCTAGTGCGGGGTTCTACAGGAGCTCTGGTGTTTCATAGGAAACCTGGTCCACCCACAGTCCTATGGGCAAAGGAAAATAGAAGGATGCAGCTCTTAAACCACAACCCCCATAAGACTGTGCAATGACATTTTGAGGAGAAAAATCTCTAAGGGATGAATCTCTATCTGAAAGCTCAGATCATTTTGAGTAAATGATTCATCTTTTAGAAAAAAAAGTACATTTGATTGAAAAAGCAGTTTTTCCACCAGAGACCAGTACTGATAGAAATTATCAGGTAGTTCTGATATTCTGCAGGAGGTAACAGTGTGTGAAATAACACCACATGGTACAATAGCCAAAATGTCACAAAGTTAAAATGAGATCCATCCTTGTTGGGTCTTCACAAGAGTACTTCATGAACGATGGGGTTACATTAATAGTTTTGATAACTTTCTTTTTTTCCTTCTGCTCTACAAAAATATAAGTATCCACACTTAATACTCAGCCAAATACAAAGTCTTGACTCTTCTTCACCAAATAAAGTTATAAACTGTAATGCTAGATCTCTTGGCTAGTGAAATAGGGTGGCAGTGTCCTCCGGGAAAAAGATACTTCTCTGATCAGGCCAGGTAAGCATTACAAGACCCCACTGCTCAGTGATTTTGTCATGAGCCCAAAATTGCTGGTCCATCCCAACATTCTGACTGGTAAATACATGTGATGTCTGCTTGGATTCATTCACTTTGTGTCATCAGCTTCTGTTTCATCTCCCCACTGCAGGACTGGCTATTGCAGTAATTTTTGTGCTTTCAGGAAATTTAAAAAAATCTGCTGCCTTTGTGCTTAAAATAGAGAGCCCAGCTGATTTATACTTATCTAGGAGGCAGTGAAATTGGAAAACAACTTGAAAAGGAATAAATTAGGAAACAGAGAAGGAACTGTGAACTTTTAAAACAAAGAAACCTCAGTTCACCCTGAGAAAAATTCTGAGGGCATAAGAGTTCTGGGGTCACCGGGACACCCACTCACAGCTGGCACAACATGACACTGCGAGAACAGGATGCCCCAGCCAGACGCAAGTTGCCGCTGAAATAACCCTGCCAGCAACATCCAGTCACTGGAAATGTAACCAGGCAAGCTCAGTTGTGGAGACAGAATCTGTAACTGGGATTTCCTCACTGCATTAGTGCAGTTATAGAGAGCAACTTGCTCGTTTGATACCCAAGTTTTACTCAATTCTCCCTATGGTTCAATTTCTTCTCTTTCCCATCTCTCATTTCCAAATGAAGTAGGGATTGGTTCTCAGATTGTCACATTTGATGTGAAAGAATTTTGTTGTTGCTTGTTTTAAAGAAGCATTCCGTATTTCTGTTCTTTCTCAGTGATAACCTGCAACACTTCTACTTCCTGCCTTAACCCAAGGTAGATGTCAAGAAGTTTCCCCCATTCCCAGGCAGTGACTCAATCCCATGAGTCAGGTCAGTTCCTCTCCTTCACCATCACCATACAGGGTAATTTGGTGTTAGCAACTAACGAGCTATCCAGAGGCAAACTTGCAGAGGCAGAAGGGAGTCAGTCTCTGCTGAAACCATTTTGCTTATGGATTCAAATGAGGTCAGAAGAAACCTTCAGCTAGGCAGACAACTGCAGCAAATAAAATAATCCTTGTACTAATCGCATAGTCCCCTGTACCTCCTTGGGTGATAAAACACCCACTTAAAAATTATATTTCTCCTAAAATTCTTCTATTGCCTGGAGAACTTGTGAGCACCAGAGATTAAATGTTATAGAAAATCAGTATGCATAATTTTCACTTTGGTTTGTGCCAGTAAGAGACAGGGAATGTTTGGACAGAGAGGAAAATTGGGATAGAAACAGTCTGCTCTACCATTTGTCTGCTCTCTCACACTAGCAGAGGAGAGGAAATATTTTTGTGATTGAGAAATGCTGAGACAAGAGCAGTGTCTGTACCTCTTTTAAGAGATGATATTTCAAGTGGATAGTGTTCACTCACCACTGCTTCTCCTTTCTTTGTTAATTTCCCTCTTTATTGTCTAATATTTTAGCAAGAAGCATTCATGGGCTAAATTAAGTTGGAGATGAGGTTTCTCCTGTTCACAGACCTCCCAGTTACTCTCAGCTATGACATTTCCAGCAGGTTTATTTCCCAACAAGAATATATCACAGAGATTTTCTCTTTCCGGTTCTTCCCCTGAGCTCCATACTCAGGAGCAGCAATCACTTGTGTCTGACAGTGTTTGTTTTGCAGGTGGTTGATGATGTTAGGAGCAAACGTAAACCCAGATGAAGAGTGGTGTAAGCAATGGAGGGACCAACTCCAGAGCCTGTGTACGTTGATGTGGACAAGGGACTGACCTTAGCATGCATCGTCTTCCTCTGCCTCTTCTTGATTGTGATGATTATTCGCTGTGCCAAAGTCATCATGGACCCTTACAGTGCCATCCCTACATCCACATGGGAAGAGCAGCATCTCGATGACTGAAAGGACTTCACTAGGCAGAACTATAAAATGCTGTGATCCAAGAGGCCTTTTCCTACAGGGAAGGCTGACACACAAACAGCCACACTTTCAGATATGCAGGGCAATGGCAATATCTCCAAGAGCACATAGCATAAATGATTCTTGCTCAATAGATCAGGATACCAGCAAGCCATTCTGACAGCACAGTTTAATACTATGCAGCAACACTTATTTTACTGAAGACAGTTATCATTGTAGCACAAGACTCTCCAGACTTTTCCCAACATAACTCTTGGTCTCGCACAGTTTTTCCTTCCCTCACGATCTCCCACAAATCCAGGGTAACCATCAGAAATTGGAAAAGCAACAAGAATATTTTGTCTTTCCTGGAAACAGATTGCTTCAAATATCTTCCTCAGCCGTCATATTTGTGTTTCAAAAAAGGTTCAGATTTTATAATTTTGTATCCCAGAGCATCACTAAGTAGAAGCGCTAAAGCGCCTCTGGTTCCATTGGAGTAAATCCGCTTGTACCCTAACTTCTTCGATTCTACACATGCACTCCCTACCCCACTGCAATCACATTTCCAGTGATCAGGACACAGAAGAACTCAGACTACAGGTCCCCAGGGGGTCATGGGCTGCTGTTGACCCCGCAGCACCATTTTGCTCTGTCCTACTCAAGCAAGCACCAGGCATTTTATCATCTGCCACAGGCCTGTGGATTAGCCAGATAAGCTTGGCAGCCACCAGAAGTCCCATAAAGCAGAGCTTGGACACTGCTAGTTTCAACTACATAGAACTCGCTGTGATTTTCAAAGAGTGATTCCACAAGCAACTTCATCCATCTTTCCTTTCAGGTACACCTCAGTGGGATGACACACAAATAGAATGACAAAGACAATAAGGACGGGACATTTCTCCAAGCTCTGTCACTGAGGCAGACTCCTCAGCATAATAGTCACAGTAACACACAATAATATGCATTCTACCTCGGAGAAATTCAGCACCTTTAAAAGAAGAATTTTCCCACAAATTTGTAAGGTGAATAGCCGTACCATTTCCTTCTCTCCATTCATTAATACAGCCATTATGCAAGAAGGCATAAGTGAACAGGGACGCTTTCAAAATTTACTATTTACCTTTAGCAGAGTTGGGATTGAAGGATTCTGATGTCCTCTATCCTCCAAATTTCAAGCTTTGCTCACAGAGGCCTTTTTTAATGATATGTTTGGCTTAATGGATTGGAAATGAGTTGCTGAAGCAATGCCAAGTAGGTTCTCCAACAGCAACAAGCATCATGAGCAAACAAGGCTCAAAAGCACAGATCTGCAAGAAGGGTCTTTCACTATTTCTCCTCTTCCCTATCATCCTACCTGACCTCTAGATTGTTGCCATGGGGCAATGTACAGCAGGTGAGAAAGGCGGAGTCAGAGGCTGGGACAAGGAATCAGGATCCAGATTTTGAAGGTTACTATTCTCAGCTCAAATGATCGCACAAGTCACTTCTTTATGTGCCTCAGTCACTACTCATCTGTGAAATGGGTGCAACAATATTAACTGGTCTACTCTGAAAACAAGTCTGTCTCATAATACCAGAAAGCACCTGGGGAGCCCTAGACTAGGATACAGAAAAAAAAAGATACTAATTTACAATTTTTCCTTATGAAACTAATGGGGAAGATCTGAGTCTCAGTACAGAGTGAGGGATCTTCTCCCTAGGCAGAGGACTTATCCAGACATCCGTATACTCCCTCGTAAGTATTGCAGTATTTTGAGGCATGCCAAATGACACCTGGCTTTGTTACATGTTCCACTGATTTCTGAGGACAGTCTGGATGTGAGGTTCTCAGCACTGATTAGAGAGTTCCCAAAATAGCAGGCGATGAGGCACTTGAAGATTTTTGCATGGATCTTTTGCACTGCACAATTTTTACTGATCTCTGTTGTAGGAGATCCCATTCAGGAGACAGGAGATTTGAGGATTAGCTTTAATTCTGCTATTCTCTACCAAGAGACCTCCACTGCTTCAATTAGCCACTGCAGATTGCTCATCAGGCTGTTATTTAGCCCCAGTTTTTGCTAATCAGTTAATCACCAATAACAGGACTTTTTCAAGCGTGTATGTTAATGTTTGCCATACTTTGAGCAAATGCATTGGTCTCTTCTTCATGACTGCATCTATCTATACTATAGGAATAGGTAGTTTGAAAGAGATTGCTTCCATTCCCCAGGGTAACATTTCAAACCCATCTTTTGTCAGTAAATCTCACATCCCACGTTTATACTAGTGGAGTTACAGAATAAAACACATTAAAATAAAACCAAAATAAAACTACTTCCAGGCTAGGGATGCTTTCATTTTGCCAGTCACCTGGCTGTGCTCACAGCTGATGCAGAGCAAGACCAGAGCTTGTCATCACTCCTCCCAGTGCTAATGCTACACTCAGTGTTATTCTGCATGCACAACTTTTTGGCTCTGTCACACGTCACCCATAAGCCCTTGTCCAGTGAAGGACTTACGCACATGCTTAAGTTTAAGCCTCTGAGCTGGCTGCCAGACCACGCAGAGAGCAGGGTCTGTCACATGCTGTGTCCTTGGCAGGACAGGGACAGCAGAGCACAGCCCCTGCAAGAGCAGAGCCTGCATGAAAGCGGAGTTACAAATGCTGGGGAAGCAAATTAACAAGTTTGCTTTACAAGAATGTTTGCCACATCTTTTTTTCTTTGTCCAGCTGTACAAACCACTTAATGGATTTTCCTGAAAATCCTTAAGGAAAGATCCCTATGGGTAGCTGTATTTTCTAATAAAAAGGTACTTATCTTCCTAGCATAGCCTGTCAAACCCATCCTGCTGCTAACAAAGTATCTCCATAAACCTCTACGTATTCATGTCCAATCTTTTTTACATGACTGTGTAGAAGTCAATGTGATTGTTTTTATATAGATAATGCAAATGCATTCTAATTTCTGCCTTTCCCCACTGGTTGCAATCACACAACCTCACCACTCTAACCAAAAGCAATACAAAAAAACATTGTACTGAAAGCAGAAATGTTATCCTTCTTGCATTCAGAGCCAGGAGTTGCCCAAACGAGGTGGGAAACTGCAGCTCCTGCCCGATGCCAACGAAGCTGCGCTCTCAGCCGGTGGAAGGTCTGTTTCAGCAGGGTCTGCATCACTGGGCTCAGTAGTCATTTCAGCTGCATGCAACAAGTGCCTCTGCTAGCTTCAGTTCTCTTTTAGCCATTATGCCATACTACCAGCAATTGCACTCAGAGGAAATAATTCCAACTTGTTGCAAATGTATTTATCTCATGCAATAAAAAGCTTCAACATGGAAACTCTTCTTGTTTACTTTGTTGCGGTTCACCACTAATTGCCAGGATCACTTGAAAACCACCCACAACACAACAGCACAATTATCAAGACAGACAGAGGTTCCTGACAACCCCTCCTTGGGAGCTAGGAGCAGAGAACTTTTCCCTGTGCAGAAACACTACCACAGACTCTTAGGACAGAGCTGATGGAACTCCAAGTGACCCTGTGGCTCTGCTGGGAGGCCACTCCTCTAAAGTGTTTCAGGTTGTTCCTTCAGTCAGGAAGAGCACTGAACTGAGCAGACCTGCAGTTCAGTGTGGGACAGCAGCACGCTGTATTTCAGCAATTCGTTATCAGTGACAAATTGCACACCAAAAAAAATAGAGCCACTGAGACTGGAATCCCTCCCGCTAGCAACTGAAAATGAGGAGTGTGGAGCATCCGTGGGGTCTCTTTGAAGAAGCCACAGCATTTGGGATATGCTGAGTAAAAAGCTCCAGGGAACTCCTCTTGAAAAAGATGAAGAGACAAATTGCTAATTCTTTCATCTTGTAAGAGCACTCCACTGCCTGAAAGCTGAGTGTTTTATGTCACCTTGTCCTCCTAGTGAGCCCTCTGGCAGAAGGGGCTTTGTGCCTGCAACCTGGTTTGCCACAGAGACAAAAGCTCAGATAGATTATGAACCATGTCCTAGTCAGAAGCAGGTGCTGGAGTCTTGATGCTATTTTCAGAGTAACTACTATGGCTAATGTAAGAACAGACCTGAACTGAAGCCAGCAGTGGCTGATTTCGGGCAGACACCTGGGAGAACTGGGAGCATAAAGGCTTTTCTGAGAGAAACAGGGACTCATGCAAGCCAGGGGAACTGCACAAGTGATGCTGCTGCAGCCTGTGCTGTCCAAAGATGTCCGCAGCTTGCAAGGATGGGTCATTACACGTCTCAGTGGACAACTTCAACCCATATTACTGGAGCTCAGAAGTCAATTCAGGATGTGGATATGGAAAACTGTGCTCAGACTCCAGCGACCTCCACAGCACACATAGGGAAGGTGGTGAGGACAGCAGACCTCAGGTATTTAAAGGTTCACTTTAGAAGTCAGTACACCGGCAGAGTGGGTGAGAGACAAAGGCAGAGATTTTTTCAAGACAGCCCCAAATTAAACTTCCATGGAGTCAGACTGACACCGGTCTCCTGTGCTACCTGCAGGCTTCCTGCAGTCCCCCATTAGTGCTCAGTGCTAACTGAACCTGTGCAGCCTCAAGCTTCTCCACCTGGAGAGACCTGAGGACTGTAGTGACACCACGACCTGCATGTGGACTGGGCCATTACTGCTGGGACAAGGAACCAGCCAAAGCAACTACCACATCTGCAGTTTTGCATCTTTAAAGTCAACGTGGCCATGCACGGAGTGATAGCCACACACCAGCTCCCTGCTTCGCACCCAGCTCAGTCCCAGTCCAGTCTGCACCCGCATCAGAACAGCGGCACCCTTACAATGGGTTCAGCTGAGCTGTCCCAGGGTGAAAACCCTGATAAACAGGGCTGGAAAATTTAAATCCATCTTCTCCCCTTTCTGACCCTCTCCATCTCTGACCTTATCAATACGAATTTGCCAGGCTTCAAACCACTTCTTTTTGTCATCTCACAGTTTTACATCTTGGGTATCTCAATTTAAACAAAGCATCTTAAAGCCCCATTTTTTTTACCCATGCTTTAATGCAACAGTGGGAATTCTTGATTTCAGCCAACATTCTTTTGCATTTGCATTTTTTGATTTTTAGAACTGTTTTCATTTAAAATAGTTGATATCCTTTGGCCACTCCTTCTTGCTAACCAGAAGGAAAATACTGCTTGACATAAATTGTTAAAGCAACAGACAGTTTAAGATGCCTCATCACCTTTATTCTCAGAGTTCGATTCAGTTCGCAATGGCATTGGGAAATGTTGAATGATATGATCCTTAGCTACAAAGCTCCATGTTTTGTGCTGGGGCTTCGTCAGACAGCTCCCAAAGGGAAACCAGAAATCAATCAAAAATGTATTAAAATTGCATTAAGTGTGTTCAAGCCGTAAGGAAAACAGAGTTTTTTCAAAACTTATATTTAAGACTAATTGGATTTCTCAAGCAGCAGCCGCATTGCCTCTGCAGAACACACGAAGTGCCTGGCAGCGGCAATCGGGGAGCAGAGCTGGGTAGCCCCCACGGCAAAGTCCAGAGGCACCCCTGGAGCAGGGTCCTGGGGCACAGCAGCTCTGGGGCAACCATCGCTCTGCAGAGAGGTGGAGCTGCCAGAGTTGTGTCCTAAAGCACGTGTGCCCTGGATGTGGCACACAGAAAGAAGAGGGGGCAAGGACCCCTGTGCTTGCAGCTCCCAGCCTTTTAATATTCATTGACAAAGGTGTAGATTCTACAGGCTGACCCAAAGGGTGCTCAGCTGCCACCAGGAACTTCTGCAGCCTTCCCCTTACACATTAACTGTGTCTATCCCAGCTTTATTACAGCTGCCAATTAGGTAATAAGGAGCAAATGGAGTGAAAAAAATAGAAAGCAGAGGTCTGTAATCAAAGCTTCACAGGAAACCAAACCTGTGTGCAACAGAGACAGCATCGAGGTGAAGGTGCTGTTGGGAACAAAGGGACTTGAGGAGGAGGAATGGCTCACTGCAGATTTTGTATGGGGCAGCATGGTGCCAGAGCTTCAGCATGTCCCTCACGTACTTCCAAAGACTTCAATCAATTTTAAAATTCCAGAAGTGATCTCTCTCTTTCTCACTAAGCAGCAAATGTGGGGACATCCTGAACAAAAGCAGCAATCAAGCCTGAGAAATGGCTTACTGCTTAAAGTCAAAGCCAATGTGAATATCACCCACCAGCTCCGTTCTCTTAACAAAGTCACTACCTTGACCCTGAATAGCTACTGAAAAAGTGTTTTGCTTTGAGTTATTACTGCCTGGTTAATGAAGGAATTATGAATACTGCTGACCTGAATGTTTTCATCAAAACCAATTTTTTCTCCATGATATCGCACCCATTTCTAATTAGAATCTCTGCAGATTCTACCACTTCATACAGAAAATCCATTGTTTCCCTTAAATCCTGAAATATGCTTTAGGGGTTTATTCCATGCCTTTCTTTTGACACTTAATTATACCAACAGTAATGTTATAAATTATACCCGGCTTTTTCATTAAATACCAACCAGATGGCACTTTGATCTATAAGAAAACCCATCTCAAACAGTATCAAACAGAGGCTGCCCTTGGTTTTCTCACCAGCAGAATAACAAAGCCAGATGCAATATTATCAGGCAGTAAGATCCACTGCACATACGACCACCCCGTGATGAGGCAGCATGACACAGAAGCATCCCCTGCATCCCTCCAAGACCTTTCATCCCACACCCCAGCACTACTCACCCCTGGGATCGCTGAGCTACAGCACAGGTCACTACTGGGAATCACTGGCCTCTGTTGAGCATAGAAGACCCAGCCAGCAAGAAGGATGCTCCAGGCAAGCACAAAAGCTGTAGTTTCCATTTTGATGGGCATTTCCCTTTCCTCCGGTCAGGAAAGCAGGATTGCTCTTCCCACACAGCATTGTGAGATTCTGAAGGAGGCCTCCCAGGTGGCTGACACAGCTGGAAGGTTTTGTTTTTCCTCCAAACTTCTGAAGATCTGGGGAGAAATTTCTTCTCCTACACTCAGGTCACAAGCCTGCTGCTATGACAGGGCAGAGGAAAAGTCACTCTGGTTTTAGTACTCTTTTCTTTCCCCTTCCATTTTTACTGGAAGCTGGAGTATAAGCAAACTAAGGAAAACAGATTTATACCAAATTAAAATGAATAACCTCTAGAAGCAGATAGAGCCATGCTCAAACTTAATTGCAGCAAAAGCTTCTAGAAGTGAAGGGAAAGCTATTCATAGAGGGCCAAAGCAACTAAAATAGCACTTAAAAAATAAACTTCTCCAAGCACTAGGTCTGCATGCTGAACTGGGAGCACCCAGACTGAATCACCTCCTGCTCAAGAGCCTCCCATTTTCACACCTATTCTGTAGACACCTTCCCCCAAACCAGAGCAAATTATCGTGAGCTTCCATTTAAAGGCCAAGGGTACAAAGTGGTCACAGCTTCCCCGGTGGAGGTGGAGCACATGGGAGGTGCCCAGAGCGTCTGGGTGTTTCCCAAAATTTATGGTGGAGGATGCCTCCTCCCCAGGCAGTGAGTGCTGCTGTGGTCATAGCGCAGTTTGTCCTGGGTACAAGCAACACTGTTTTAGGACAGCACTGCACATTGCGGTATAGATTTACCCTCTGTTTGCCCCTCCACACAGGGTACCCTGGCAGGGATGAAGATTGACAGTGCTGGTGGCACTGGGCCTGCTGTGTCCAACTATGAGTCCCTCTGCTCCCCAGCACTCACCCGAATAAAGCCCACTACCTTCTCCTGAAGGTGAAAACAAAGTGGCCTTGGGCATAAAAAAAAAAAGTTTCTCTCCTTTTTTATCATCCCCTGGCTTTTTGGCCCCCATCCATGCAGCAGATGGCAGATGTCTCTGAGCTCTGTCCTGAGCAAGGTTTTGGACTTTCTCCAGCTCACCTCTGAAACCTGCTCTCGGACCTGTATCTGAGCTTCTTTCCAGAAAATCTTTGCCTTCTGTGAACCTGGGATTTTTCCAGATGTCCCCAGGCTAGAGCTGCTCAGCTGTCATCTGCTGGGGGACATTACCATCTCCCACCCATCCCCAGCACAGTGCAGGGGTGTTTGGCCAGACACTGAAGGCTGTGGTACTGGGATGGAAAATGTGGCCACAGCAGATGCAAAGCCACCCTCCTCCTTTGGGGCTGGGAGTGGCAGCCTGGCTCTGGGTCAGGACCCATCCTGAGGAAATTTGTGGCCGGGTGCCTCCATCCTGGCAGGGTTTGGTTTGCAGAAGGGCTGTCAGCACCACTGAGCTTCCAGCCTATCCAAGCAAGGAGCTCAATTTCCACTTGTCAGCAGCAACAGCAGAGTCAGGTTGGCTCCTTGGGAGATGAACTCGTTTTCCATGTACAGGACTCTCCTTTGCCCTGCACAAAGGTAGCAAAGACCACTATGGGTTTAACAGTTTCTAGTCAGTATTCCTGCACCCAGAGAGCACTTGCACCACGGTCCTTCCTGGCTGCAAAGTGTTTTGCATCAACATCAAAACCCGTGAGTAATAACACACTGCCCAGACATCTCCATCACCCCTTGTCTCTCTGTGGGTGCACCCCTCTCCTCAGACACTGAATTTCCAATACATAAAACACAGTGAGGTGCAAGGTGGATGATGATTCTAAGACATTTCTCCACTGGATAAATGCTTTCTGTGTCCTCCTGCCAGAAGTAAAGCCAGGCTGTACTCAGAGAAACTGCATGAGTTATTTCTAAATCCAAGAGTGGAGGTGTCAACTTGTAGTTGTCCTTTGAGGTCAAAAGAGAGACCAAAGCATCCTATAAACTGGCAACTGAGTGAGAGTACATTAAATAAATATCTGCCCATTGGTTCTGAGTTTCCACAGAGGCAGAAAGGGAAATAGCTTTTCCTTGACAAACAACAATGAGCCACAGCTTTCCTGGCCAGGTCACTGCTCCTGGTGATAGTGGAACATCTTAGGTTAAAGACTTGAATTGATTTGGGGATGATCCTCCAAGTATAATTCTTTAAAGTGACTATTATTATTGCACACTGGAAGAAAGCCCATTTTAGTGAACATGCTCGGTTAGGAGTGATCTATCTGCACTGACACATTTTTACATTAATCTTCATTTCAAATACATTTTTCTCTCCTGCATGGCCAAGAATTTTACATTGCCAATGAGTACTGGGTGCTCCCCGGGGTGACATCAAGTACTAGAGTGGCCCACACCACCAAAATTACCTGGCAGAGCTCAGGAGGAGCAAGGGAACAGCCATGGGAAAGCAGCAGCCCACGCTCATCCTGCTGTCACTGCACGAAGCCAGCATCCTCATCAAGCTCTTCACTTTGAGGACCAAGCAAATATTTAACAAGTTCCTCTTGCACCGTACCAGAGTTCATTATCCGGTCTCCTGAGCTCCTCCAGTCAGTAATAGCCTCTAATTGATGTGATTTGGCACTTGGCCATAGAGTTAAATTGATTTGTAGGCCAGCAGGAGTCGGCAGATGCCCTTTACACTTGAGAAAAGTGGCATGTGGCTTTGTTTACTGCCTGCTGCAGGGGGATGCCACAGCAAGAGATGCCTTTCAGGAGAGCAGGAAGGGGGTCTGCCTCCTCAGTGTCCTCTTAGCATAGCCCCTGTTAAGTGACAAGTTGTGATTTTCACCAGTGAGCACCCGGGGATCACTACAGTCATGAAGTTCACCCTCCCTGACCCCAGGGAAGATGGTGCACAAGGTGAGAGACATGGGGAATTAATTCTTTTCTCTAAAACCAGGGCAAGGTTGCAGGAGGTGTCTCCATGTTCTATTTTGAGGGGTGCTCCAACACAGGCTCCCAGCTCAGGGTTGATCAGAGTATTTTCCTGTAGATGGAGAGTTGCCTCTGCCTGCGTAAGGCCAGAAGGAGTGAAGACATCCTGCCAGCTCCCAGGGCAAGGGAAGGGTGGCAGCTGAGGCTGGGGCCTGCTGGGGTTTATTTCCAGGAGCTCATGGGTGCTGCAGATGCTGGACTCTAACAACAGAGTGACGGGATGAGGGGCAATGGATACAAACTGGAACATAGGAAGTTTCATTCAAATATGAGAAAAAACTTCTTTATGGGGAGGGTGACAGAGCCCTGGAAGAGGCTGCCCAGGGAGGTTGTGGAATCCCCTTCTCTGGAGACCTTCAAGACCCACCCGGATGCAGCCCTGAGTAATGTGCCCTATGCAATCCTGCTTTAGCAGGGGAGTTGGACTGGATGATCTCTAAGAGGTCCCTTCCAACTCTGACAATTCTATGATTCCAAGGCCTGCACAGATTTTCTCTCTGTGATGCAGGAGTTCTGAGTCTTGTGCAGCATTGTTAGTTGTTTGCTGGTTGTTTGGGTGCTTTTTTTGTGCAGTACAATTTTCACTATTTTTAAAAGTTGTTAAGTTTGTCTGGTGCTTTTTTTATTTGGCTTTCCTGCTGCTTTCAGTTGCATTGATTATCACATTTGCAAATGGCTTTGTTACAAATCAGTTTAGGGCATAGTCATGAAACTCTCTTACTTGGGATGGTCTTCAAGTTGTCAGCCTCTAATAAGCAACTCACCTTCAGGATGTTACCTCCATCATATTAGCACTGTGAAAAAAAGAAGTCAGCATGCAATCTCAGCTGTTATCATCAACCCAGCACTTCGAGTATTTGTTTTCTTGAAAGCCTCTATTTGTAATTATGAAAAAAACCTAACAATATAGAAGAATCTCACTTTCCATTCGTCATCTATTCCTATTCTGGGAATTTTAAGCTACCTTTGAAATCCTTTTCTTACCCACACCAAAGAGACACATTAATCTTTAAGATATTTATTCATAATTAAAAATAATAAGATTCCAATCACTCATATAAAAATAATAAATCTGAATAAAGCAGCATGACTGTTAGAGATGGGGGGAGAGATCTTCCTCCTCAGGTGTCCCCGTACTCCAGACATCATGGCTCTGACAGGGCTGGAAGGATTTTTCCAGAGCATTGGCCGAATCCCACGCGGAAGCCATTGCCCTGGCAGTAACCTAGGGCCAGAAAACAATGGACAGCTTGTTCTGTAAGGACAGCAGGATTTTTACCAGCAATAAAAGTGAATAAAGGCACAGAGAGACCAGTGGAAACATTTCAGAAATGCAACGAGGGGTAAAAATACAGAACACCTGGAAGAGTTCAAGTAGCCCAGGAATATATAAAAGAAAAAATAAATAAAAAAGCAGCACAAAATGTTAAACACAGCAATATGCAAGTTCAGCGAATATGATCAAAGAGCGACCAAGATGTGCAATATTTCTGTTTTCAAAACCAACTTGCAGCATCATCAATCTAACTGGAAAGCTGTGTCACTGCCTGGCCTGGACTTGCTATTAATAAAGTAAATCTGAATTCTCTTTCTGCAGCAATAGGACTGCTCTTGGGACATCGGGATGTTTATTGCTAGAAAGATGATCATCAACTTCCCCCAAAAAACAGGAGCTACCCTCACAGAATCCATTTCATTTGCTAAAAATCAAGGAGTTTAGTTCCATGAGAAACTCAGCATCTGACTCAAAAGATCCATTTATCCTTTATCATATAAACAGGTATTGAAAGTCTGCTGACTGTTGCTGAAGGTACTGGCCTGTGACAACATCTCTAGCTACAGGAGGAATCAGTCTCTCCCTACTCTGGCGTGATGGGAGAGATGACATTAGGATGGAGATGCTGCAGTGCCTCTTGCTGCCACAGCCCTGCTGATCTTGTCCAGAAACAGCATCCGTTAGCAAAGCTGCAGAATGAAGGAGTGGAGGGGACACAGCCAGGGGCTTCTG
Source organism: Thinocorus orbignyianus (assembly GCA_013400375.1). NCBI lineage: Eukaryota > Metazoa > Chordata > Aves > Ciconiiformes > Thinocoridae > Thinocorus > Thinocorus orbignyianus. The sequence goes on from VXBW01003967.1 coordinate 946,194, forward strand.
GCCCATCTGGGAAGACTATTCTGGGAAGAAACAGCTGAGGGAAGTTTCTGGGAAGAAACTTAGCAGTGGAAACCTCCTCTGAGGAAGAGGAGGATGGGTGGGCTCCAGCTCCAGAGCAGCCAAAGTTATTGCAGCACGAGGACAGACCCTGCCAGCTCTGACCCATAGCCAGGCTGAAGCAAAGTTTTTCCAAGGGCAGCAGCGTCTGTAAGTGCCTGTGTAACAGCCTGCCCGCAGACACCATCCCAGTACCTGCTGGGGAGCCCCCATTTGTGAGCAATACTTGAGTCAGGCCCTTGCTTTAAGGCTCAGCTGTTTCCATTTCTCTCATCAGGCTTCGTTGCCAGCTTCCCTTTGAGTGCTGGCTTATTATTTCAGTCCAGTCTAGTTATCCCCGCTGTCAACTAGGATTGAGAGGAGTACCAAGGAGTGGCACATTCAACAAAGCAAGCTCTGCGCTGCCAGCAGTGTCGGCCCGAGCAGGGTGCCAGGGAGCTACAGAGAGGATTTTGTAGCCAGCTGCAGCACACCATCAGCAAACCCTCCCTTCCAGAGCTCCCTCCCTGAGATGTACTGCTTGGGAAAAATCTATTTCTCTCCTTTTATACGTTAGGGCCTTGAAATAGCTCCCACAAGGGGAACGAGAATAGAAAGTTGAAATGGGAGACTAGAAATTATGGGCTGGGCAGTTGGCAAGGGCTAATGACAGTGCCTCGGGAGAGGATGCAATAGCACTAACCCTACCCCAAGGGTGCCCTAAGGCTCCGGATCTGCTGTACATCACTAAATAGGAGGCAGATCCCAAACTGTCTCCGCAGACAGCCCCAGCAGCACTTGGCTCTCACGGATGGCATGGTGCCCTGATCACTACAACCACAAACTGTTGCTAGCCTAAAACAGCACAGCAGACTGGTTAACACGAGACTGTTCCAGCGGGGCAACAGTGGCTTCATCCAAGTTAACAATAATGCCATCATGCCATCTTTAAAGGTAAAAGACATTCAGGATTTAAAACATTTATTTAAGGGCAGCTTGTTGTGGGCATGAAGAACACAGGTCACAGTCTAGTCCATTTGTCCCCCAGCTGGCCACCTTGTGCCAGCAGCTCCCAAGCTGCAAGGTGCTCAGTGCCAATAAGTTCAGCATCTAACTCCAAAGGGACATTCAAAATTCCTAACTGTACCCTGATTTAAGGCTCCTGGCATAGTTACTGGAGGAAAAGCTACAACTCTGGAGGGCAATGTGGTACTCTGCATTGCTGGAGGAGTGTCTCTCTGCATTGAATGCATGGGGAGACTGTGGAGAGCAGAGTTAGATGCCTACACATTGCAGCATGAGTAGCTGCTTGGTTTTTGGGGGGCTGGAGGATGTCAGATGTACTGGGGACTCCTCAGTTTCATCACTCACGTCTCTCTCCAGTACATCGCAACCTCAAGTTGCCTCAGCATCTTCCTCTGCAAAACTGGCAGCACTTCACAGAAACCTCATTTTCAAAACTGTTGTGTAGGCTGCCAAAGAGGAGGCACGGAGGCTCTAGCTGCAGTAATATCAAAACTGCTTATAGAGCCATCACTGGGACACTGGAATACATCCATCTATTATTTTTTTCATCACAGAAAAGTTCTTGGGTTTTGTTAAAAAGCTTTCTGAAAAAAAAATGAGAAATTTTAGACTATTTTGGCAAAAATCTTAGAAGTTGGATTTAGCTGGTGCAGGTATGGGAACAGATACCAGCATCACACCATCACTTCAGGTTGCTGCATAGGCATTAGTCACTCATGGTTTCTCTGCCCTAAGTCACATTTGTTAGTGTTTTCTCATTGTTTGAGCCATTTTTATCTCATGCAGACTGCCTCTGATCACACCAGCATGATGGAGTTACTCAGAGCCAGGTGTGGCACTGGCTGGTTCTCATCTGATGATGCACAACGTCCCACGAGATATGCTCTAAAAATTCAGTAGGCGATGTAGCAAAGACATAGGCAGGCTTGAATCAAAAGTTTCTCAGGGCTATTCTTGCCAAATATTTGTCACCTCAGAGAGCTGAGAAGATGAGAGGAAAGGAAAAAATAGATTTGTTTTGCACCAGTCTTTGGATTGACAAAGCTGTAGGAGTGGGATTTAGCTCACAAAATACTACAGTAGAACAGAATTCATAAAGTCCTCAGTTTCTCAAGATGAAAATTAAAACCATGGCCCAGCACGAAACAGCTGAAGCACAGCCTTTTTCAGAGGGGAGCTGGTCAGCTGTTCTGGCAGGCTTCATGCTGTTTCCCACATATTTAATTTGCAACACACTTAATTGAATAAGCCTACATTACAAGTGAAAGATCATTTGCAAAATAACTTTTCAGCATCTGCCAAGTTCCGCTCCACGTGTAAACTTGGACTATGGTGGCAACAACACATCAGCTGGTTCTAGTCCCAGGATATTTTTGCCCATAAAGGCAAGCCTGCCCCTGTCATCCCCTCAGCACTCACACATAGGCAGAGCAAGATCATTAGCTACTGAGCAAAGCACATAATCTAACCCAGAAAGCATTGGTTGTGGGGAAACTTCTATCCACCTGCTTTTGCCTCCTGACAGGTCAGATGGAAACTACTGTGCTTGTCTATGCAGAACAGGCGCTTACAGGACTGGGATCAATCTGTGGAAATGCCCTTGGTGCACTGTAAGAACTATTTTTCAGCCGTTACCTGTCAAAATGATTTCATCTCCATCCTGCAGGAATTTACGAGTCTGTCCGCTGCCAAGAGGGATTTCTTTTGTTCCGTTCCAGGACAGCTCCAGCATGGAGCCAAAGCTCTCCGGCTCCTGCAGCAAGAGTTCATAAACAAATAAACAACTTTTTAGTACCTGTCCCGCTGTTAGGCTACTTGCTGCTGGAAGTATGTGCACAAGCACGTTAACTCTATAAAACAGAGTTTTGCTGTTGATTGAATATATTGGCTTATTTTCCTGTCTTTGCATTTTAATTGCTTGTTTGCTGTGAGCAGCTGTGCTTCTAGCCCTTATCTGGCATGTGTAACGTGGTGCTAAACCCTGTAAAAGCAGTTTGGGTCTGCTACAGAAAGAACAGAAAAAAACTGAGGGCACTTCTACAAATCCTGTGCTTTTATGTAGTCCCATGTCAGAGTTTTATTTACATTTTGTTCTTCAGAAGCGCAAAGCTGGCAAATGTTTGTAAGTCTTTAATGTCAATCTGCAGTACAATAGTTAAAAGGAAGCAAAAAGCACTTCAGAAATGCTCAAAATGGAAGTATAGGTTTCCCAGCTTGGAAACAACTTACCCTGAAGCTGTCTTTCAGAGCAGGATTGCTATCTGATGTTTCAGAAACTGCCAGTACCTTACCCATGTATTGCAACAAATGTGCATGTGGCAGTATAAAAACTTGTGAAGTTAATTCCAAATATATAGGATACCAAAAGTAATACCCATGCACCTTGTACATTCTACTCAGAAATAAAAAAAATCTGTATTTCATACAGTATAAATATTCCTCATGGATGTTTGTCCACATAAATCAGTTTGCATGGCAGTAAGACAGCTCTTAGGGAAAGGAACAGAGAGAAATTAAAAACCAAAACCCAGTAACAACAAAATCCCTGCCGCTTCTCAATGCAATTTTTGGGCTACCAAAGCAGTAGCCCAAAGTGCTTAGGAAAGAACTGCAGAATATATTTATGACTGCTGAAATCAAACAGGGCTTACACCCAAAGCCCTGCTCAGTTGATTTTGGACTGCTGACCAATTCTCAGTGACTACCACCATTTAAACACTTACAGGTCCACTGATCGTGCCGGAGGCCAGGAGATCTCCAGGTCTGAGGTTGCACCCGTTGATTGAATGATGAGCCAGCTGCTGTTTCATGGTCCAGTACATGTGCTGGAGGAAGGAGGAAGAGGAGGCTAAAGCAATGAAGGGCAAACCTCTCTGGCATACCATTAGCCTATGCATAATGTATTGTATACTCAGAATGATGCTGGTAAGACTGTCCCTAAATAAAAGTTTCCCTATTTAATCAGGAACCTTCAGCAGCCTAAAAGCAACCTCCATAGTTACTTAGTGCTGCATTCTCAGTAGTTACTGTGGTCTGGTTATTGCTTTCCAAATGATGACCAGGAGCTGCTGTGTGCGTATAAAAAACATACTTTAACATGCAGTTTAGTCCTTTAAGATTTCTCTTCTTTCAGCTGGATGTAATTTCTCATCTTCTTCTTCCTCTTAAGGTCAGCACAGTTGACCCAGGGTCCGTGATTAAGTCTAGTACTTTAATGAGTTTATAGAAAAAATCTCCTTATTACTGATTTGCTGACTACTGATTTAGGCAATAACTATGCAAAGCACCAAATGTGAATATAAAATTGATTGAGAAATCCTGGTACATATACCACCTGGCTTCAGTCAGCCTGTAGAGGTAGAGCCACCACACTGCCCGCAGAGGTGCCGGGGCAGACCTGGGCTTGGAGTGGTGTTGTAGCAGCAATCTGCACCTAAATGTCCAGGTGGGACTCCAAAGCTGTGTTGCACCTCAGCAGAGCAAGAGGCACTTCCCTCTGCTTGCGAGTCCTCCACTGTCTCTGCTTCCTGACAGATGAGCACACAACTTAGGATGCTCTGAGCATCCGAAACCCACCAGTGGAAGGAGCTGCCCCTTTCTTCAGTGCCCAAACACTCAGTGTTTCCACCTCAGTAGGTGTGAACTATCACCACCCTCCACTCTTCTCCCCCTGTCCCCTACGCACGCACTTACCTGGCCTGATCTTCAGCTAATGCAAAACTCACTGTTTGAAATTGCCTAAGGCTGGAGGCGATAGCATCAGCAAGATTTCTAACAAATAAAAGATACTGGAGTCTTACCTTGAAATTGGATCTGCATATAGTAGTTGGCATGCTCATTCCTTCTCCTGTGGAAAATAAAAAATAAGAAGCAGGGAAGCAATTTGCTTGTGTTGGATGAATGATATTGGAGTCTTTTGATTTTACAGATGGATGGAGACTTCTTTCATCATTGTAATCCTTAGGAGGAAACAAGTAATAACATTCTCTACTTTGATAAGGTGGCCAGCATTTCACAGAAAACAAGCATGTGGGTGGCACCAGGGAAGTGTTGAGGTGCCCGTTTCCTACTCTCTGCTCTACTGAGGGAGCAACGCCTGGACCTACTGGTCAGCAAGGCCATGAGCAGGGGGTCTGGGCCAAGTTAACATCTGGATCTCATGTACATCTGCTCTTTCCATGTCCTGCTTAACCCTGCCCATGCAGGCAGAGCTCCTCAGCATAAGCTGATCATCTGGGAGGCATTCCCTCCTTGACACATTGCTGTATGGCCAACAGGGAGCAAGGAGAGTTTTGCCTCTTTCTCTGACAGAGGCAATCTGGAGAAAGATGAAAAAGGAGAACCACGGAGCCAAGAGCAAAGTGTCTGAAATATATGGTGGTTCCGCATCCCCTAGTTGGCAATTTCAGCTTTATAACCCACTCAGCATCATCGTACCTTTAATAGCAACAAAAAGGTTGATGTCAAAAGTGTAGGGTTCTTTATCCTGAAGGTAGGGCAGCGGCTTGGGATCCTAAAAGCATATAAAAGGCACCACAGTAAACAAAAGGGAAAAATTCCACGAGCCACCCCAGCAACCATTTCTTTTTAACCAACCTGTGCTGCACACCCCATTTACTTCACTGTTGTTTACTCTTCAGATTATTGCTTTGCTTGCTCTCATGGACACACTTTTAAAGATCTTTCTGAACATGTGATATGCATATAATCTGATTCCTTTTTCTGCATGTGGATTCCAAAAGATCTCTCCATCATTACAGTGTGGATGTTAATCCAAAACAAAAACAGGGCTAGCACACCTTTGCTCTGTGCCTGCACAGAGAAGATGGTGAATTCTCTGCAAGGCTCTTTATTATCTTTTTCAGTTTTAACCAAACGTCTGCATAATGCAGACAACCAAAAATGCTTGAAGAGAGTGTTTTGACTTGCATCCACTCTCTCTTCACTGCTTGCTGGATGCCAAACACTAACAAGAAACTCCCTGGTGAGTTTATTTTCTGGTTTTTTGAAGGGTATGATTTTTCTGTCCTGCTCAAGCAGGCAGGATGACGGCTCAGGGCACAACGCACCAGTACCAGTGACATCAGTGAGTGTTTGAACTCAGAGGGAACAGGGTGCCTTCTTATTTTTGGAAGCAGGATCACACTTGTAAAATCTATGAAGAAAGTGCTCAGTGATTTCTACTGATGGGACCTGCCAGTTCTGCTGAGATTTGTCTAGCACAAACCTCATTTCAAACCTTTCTCTTGCTAACCTGGACAGGGTTTGGCAACACAAATGGCATGAGAGCATCCATGGTAACAACCCAAGGAGAGATGGTTGTGCCAAAGCTCTTGCTCAGGAAGGGACCCAGAGGAACGTACTCCCATTTCTGGATGTCACGAGCTGGGAAGACAAAATTCAAAGCAATGCTGTTAAACATACCCCAAGAGTTGTGCAGTCATCACACCTGTGAAAGAGTAACATGGAATGGAAACGTTATCACCCCCTTTTCCCAGCCATTATGCCCCAAATCCTGATTTAAATCCATCCCTTTCAGACCCTCAAACCAATTTTCTTAGACTAGCTAGATTAGGAAGAAGAGCCAGCAATAATTAAACCAAGTCAGGCCATCCCCATATAACCAGTAATTTTATCCCCAGTTTAGTTAATGCTTTTACACCCAGCTAATGGTCCATGTCAGTTGTAGGGCAATTTCAACTAGGTAAATTTATGCAGAGACTGGAGATTTGCAATTGCCAAATCCTTTTCCTGCTCTTGACATTGAAATCGATCCTCTCTTGGAATCACCATCCTGAGGTCTGCTCTGTCCTTGCCTAGAAGAAACTAGACTGGTATTAGGTCTTTCATAAGTAAATAAATCTTCATTAGGCAGCAATTTCTGGTTCTACTGATTGACTGAAGATGGATTGAGAGAGAGGCTGAGAGATGCAGACAGCATTTAATTTTCATCCTTTTCAGTTGTACCCAGTGGTTTCAATGATCACTATTCTACTATTAAAATATATAATCTATCCCTATCCAAGGTTTCTCATGATGCTGGAACCCCCTTCTTCAAGCAGACTCCCACAGCACCAATTACCGCTCCAATCATTCATAAGGACCATCCCAAAGATGTGCTCCTGGGCTCTGCTGATAGGAATCGGCTCCCCGTACTTGTTTCCAGGACCTACAAAGAATGCCTGAAATTGAAAAGCAGAATGTTGATTAAGGAAAAATTTTTAAGCTAAAAATCCTTATTGCACAGAGGCTTACATGCACAAAGAATGGAGGCTGGACAGCATGGGGCTTGCATCATTTTCCATACACAACTAGACAAAACCCATGGCTTACTCCCTCTTTCTTCCCTTCCATGAAGCTGGCAGGCTTGAAATACTTAAGAGATTCTCTTTGCCCTAGGCAGTGAACAGGAAAAAGTTCAAAATCATCTGAGGGGATGATGAATGCAGCTGGAGCCTGTCAGGACAGTGGGGAAAAGGAGGCATCGTGGTTCTGACACAGGTGAACAAAAGTGCCCACTAAGTTAAACAGATCACGAACTGGGTGCCTGCACTTGTTCCCCTAGAAAATGTACAGCCTGAGCACATGGCAGAGAAATCTACAGGGAATCTCAGTTGTCTCTTTCCATGAACAATATGGAAATTTTTTCTTCCAAAGCATTCATCAGCCTAAATCTACTCTCACAGCAGCCAGGTGTAAAATTCAGGCTGCAAAGCACAGTATGGCACCACTTTATGGGACTGTCTCCTACTTTATATATAGCATTGATCTGCAAATCATACAGCATTAAGAGCTTTCAGTTCATTTTTAGTAGCATTTCCCTTAGTATTAGGCTTCTTCTATTTTTAAGGTTTTTTTTTTAAGAGGAGAGATGGGGAATAAATCATATAAATCATAGTGAAAAATCCTATTAAAAGTTTCCTTTTCAAACACACTAAGCCACAAGAAGATGCACCTTCCAAGGATGTTTTGTTTCAACACTCATCTTTCCAGGCAGAGGGATGAAGAGTTTGAAATGCACTTCCAAGAACTCATGGCTTCCTCTGCTCTAGACTCAAGGCTCAGACAGTCTGTACTTCCAAAATCCCCAGCATCCATTAAGAGCTCCTGGCTGCAGTGCCGAGGTAAGGGCTAACCAGATAACAGGCTGTGGTACTTCAGAAAAAGAGTTATGTCTGCGCGATTCCAGTCTGCCGCACTGGCGCTCAGATTTGGCCAGACGAGCTGTTTCCAGCCTGAAAGCTGTATTAGCAAACCACTGAATGAGCACATGCACCCCGCAACTTGTCAGAAGGGAAGGTTTCCACCATAGAAATCTTTATTTCCTGCTGCGCAGACTGCTCAGAGGAAAACATGGAATGGACCTTATGAGCCATTCATTTTAGAACAAGCTAAACCCACCTTTTCTTCTCTGTTTCTATTTTAATGTTTTTCAAGTGGTAGGGAGAAAAAAAAAAAAAGCCCTGTCTTACCATTTCCAACTCGATATCCAGACGCTTACAGGCACCAAACACTGGAGGTTTATCTGTGAGAAGAAGAAAGAGAATTTTACAATAGGGAGGCAGGTAGAGAAATAAAAGTAACAGCCCAAAGAAACAGAGCAGCTGGTGCTGCCCGGTTGCAAACACAATACGGACTTAACCAGGGCTTTCTTTTGCCCTGACCTCAGATTCAGCTTTAGACAAGGTACTTCAGATCTTTCCTCTTGTAGGAAAAATAAATAATAATTAAAAAACCCCAGTGAAGTCACACTAAAAGCCTAGAGTAGACTCACCATTGTCAGGTTTCATTTGCCCCACAGGTCTCCGGATTGGCGTCCCAGACACCACAACAGATGATGCCCGGCCGTGATAACCAACGGGTAGGTGCAGCCTTGTGAAAAAATATCACAGAATGTGGGTTAGCTGTGTAACCATCAGCAGTCAGAGCAGCTTTTGGGGTGGAAGCAACATGGGGGTGCAAGGTATGATGTGAGAGATCTGCATATATGGGCATGGACACTTTCATTTTACTTGCTCTGAGATTAAGAGGTGAACAAACTATAATCCAATGCCATGTGGCTGTGCTAATGCACTTCTGTGCCACTGCTCCACTTAATTTCTTAGAGCTTAAACGCTGCTTTCTTGTCACTCAGCAAAAAACAATTTTTGGGGTAAACCTGTCTTTGAACTAGAGGGCTGCAGTGTAATCAGTACGGCTGCTGCAACGAAACGCAGTGCAGACTCAGCTAAGGCTGGGGAAATATGGTTTTCAGTTCTGTTATTGAACTTTTGACAAGTACAGATTCTCATCTGCTATGAACTCAAATCAGTAGCTTGCTGAAAGACCAGTCAGATCTTTAAAATTTCCATATCCCTTCAGATAAGCATGCAAAATAACGCTGCACCAAAGAAAAAACTGAATTACCCACCAGTTAGGCATCAAAGCGTTCTCCTTCCCCCTGAACATGATCCCAACGTTTGTGGCGTGTTGGCGTGAAGAATAGAAGTCAGTGTAATCTCCTGCATGGAGAGAAACCCATAAAATAGGAAACAGTGGTAGGAAAGTCCCTCATCTGCTGGGGCTAAAACACATCGTATGCTACTGGCAAGGAAAAGAGCAGAACAGGAGACAGCGAGAGCGCTGAGCTGAGGCATGCAGCAACATTTAACATTATTAGCGCTGGGATACACTTAATGACATAAAGGCAGTGATTAACAGTTCGCTTATAAATTATGCTGGCCTTTTTTTTTTTTTTTCCCCCTTTTCTTTTAAAGCCTCCAGTAAAGAGGGGGCGGGGGGGAGGAATGCTGCCATGAAGCAGCAGCCAGATTTCCAGGGGCAAGCTAAGTCCCACTGCTCTTGTCTCGCCGGCGGTACCCAGGTGGAGAGAACCGGCTCATACTCAGGATATCTGCTGCCCTCTGCTGCCATCCCCGGCAAACAGCTCCCCACCTTTCAGCTCCAGGGGAAACCAGAGGGCTTGGGGGAAAAAATTCAACTGGGGAGGAAGCATTGACACTATGTTAAGCTGTTCTGCAAGCCGGGTAAGTTATCTCGCAGTCCCAGCAGAGGATACAGCCAGAACTTGCCTTCAGGACAAGCGTGAACCATGCAGAGGACAGAGCTGAACCCATATGTAGCAGACACCTAAATAACTTGTAGCTAAGCGCTCTCACTCCCAGCACTCAGGAGTGCGAGGAACCAGCAATTTTGTGACAAGACCTATTCAGCCTCAAACTATCTGCATGGAGGTATCACATCTACGGAAATTCATCACGGTTCCTCTGAGTCAGACTAGACTTTGTCCCAAACCAGGGCTGTTCCCAGCGGGAACTGGGCTTGGCCGGGAAAAGGGGAAGTTCAGGTCCCTGCTCCTACGAAGGTCACATCACTCAACTGATTTTGATCAAGTTGGTTTGGGTCCAATATAAATTTCTTTAAAAAAAATGAAAATGTTTATACATCTACATGGATATATGTGCTCCAAAGCAGCCCATGGCCTCATGAGAGTGGAGGTAAGATTTGGGATGCAGAACAGTCTGGGAGCAGAGCCTCGTGCGTGTTTATGAGGCTATGCCAGAGCACCTGCCCTGCAAAACTTTGGAAGAGCTGAATTACCTTCTGATAGCAAATGGGCAAAATGTTTGGAGCTGAGTAAGTGTTTTTTCCTTGGCTCTAGTCACACAGGTCTTTGGCGACACCAATCTGATGACAAGAGTCATATGGCAACAGACAACCCTGATTTAGTGAAAAACATGCATCCAGGAATTTTCTGGCTGCTATTGAGCTTCCCCAGGCTTTTATTCCTGTGTCCCAGACAGCACCTACCTTTCATTACGTACAATAATCTACTTCTGACTCCTGCAAAACCCATTCCCTGTCACAGCTGTGATGGGTCTGTCTGAGCAAGCTGGAAATAAAGCAGCTGCCCTGGGCGGGAGCCAAGCGCAGGGCTGAGCATCCCTCAGCGGCAGGAGACTCACCGATTTGGGCCGGCAGGTGCATTGTCGCAGAGGCCTGAGGTACAAACGCTCTGAAATGAAAAACAACTACTTCAGCTCCCAGAAAACTCACAGTTCTCACCCCTAAGTGGTTTATAAGCACGTAAGAGGCTGCGTCTCTCTCCAAGCTCCTTCCTTAGTTTATTTTGCAAAGCCTTGCAACAAAAAAAAAAAAAAAAGCACCCAACTACCACCTGGCAGAAAAACTAAGATGACTGGACAAGCTGCTGCTACTGGGATGGTTATGGTGGAAAAGAGCATCTGTCAGGAAGCAAGTGGGAAGGGAGGGACACTCCAGGGGAGCCAGCCTGGTTCTCCAGGGGGCACAGAGGAACATCCCATGGCCGTGCACGCAGCCAATGTTCAGGTCACCACTGCCTTTGCAGCACAGGAAGGGTGACTGTATGGGATGTGGCTCTCAGGATGCCCAGTTTGAACTGCTGGTGTTGCTCAGGGAAGGTGTCCAGCAACAGTTCAACCCTTCTCCTGCACGTCTGTTCTTAAATCACCCCAGCAGGACAGGGAGAAATGGGTCCTCTTGCAGCATTGAAAGCATCACTCTGGACAAAGAAGGTGTATGATTGATTGACATGCACATTTCCATCAGCAGCACAGCCCTCTCCTCACACTCCTACACCAGGGCACTGCTCTGGGTGTGAAGCCAATTTGTGACAACAAATTTAGTTAAAACCTGGTAAAGTCAGGATGCTTCTGAGGAGCAAGTAGGTGGGACTGACAGGGCCATGCTGGGGGAGGCAGGAGAGATGGAGGGGAGACCCAGGCCACCGTGTCTCCATCAAAGGCCATGGCAGAGGGGATGCAGCTGGAGAGGCAGCTGCGCTGGGTGTCCCTAGGCTGAGGGTGACACCCTGGATCTCTGGACATCTAAAAGATTAATCAGAGATGTAATTAAGAGAGGGAAGCTCTCAGTGTGCTCAGACCTCACCTAGGTGGAAGGTGGCCAGGTTCAGACCTCCATGTTGGTGCCAGGCATCACTGCGTGGTACAGGGAACCACCGAAAAGCCCCGTGCCCCGCAGTGTCTCCCTGCTTCCCCCTCACCTCCTCCGCAGTTCCGTGTTGTCCCTCAGGGTCGGCTCACTGGCTGACAGCAGCTTCTGGAGAAAAACCCTCGCCTCCATCCATGCTGCCCGGCCCAGCCCCATGAAGGCGTTCAGGGTAGGCTGACAGGTGACACAGAGAGGTGGGGTGGCAGGAAAAAGATCACATTTTGCTTAACTGTTGCATGTGTGGAAGATGTCCTGCACTTTCATCCCGCACTTACCTGGTGGTGGCTGCCCAGGCTGCCCGTTCCTCCCACCACAAGTCCTCTGAAGCAGGACCTGCTGCATGTTTGCGTCATGCCCATCCTAACACACCACTTCAGACCTTAAGCAGCTTTGATATCTCAGAGGTCATTTGTATTTATCTTCACCCTTAACACAATCTCCCTGACATTAAAATTCCACATGATTCCTTGCCACAAAGTGCTGAAGGTGCAAGTAGGATTGAAGTAATACTTAGGCTTTCTGTCAGACCCCTGCACTGCCAAAGTCTGATGAAACTTTGAGCAAAAATGTCCTTTGGACCTCCAGTGCCTCAGCTCTCCCTGCTATGGCAGGTGTGAGGACTTTTTCCCTGGAAGCAGAGCCTGCCTGACAACATACTCCAATTCATGTTCGTTATTTCACCACAAATTGCTCAAATCCCTTATGGAATGTTTCTAAAATGTGCACAGAAATTAGAACATCAGACTCTGATAAATACCTGGTCAAAGACATGCTGATGTTTGGCAAGGGCTGGTCCATTGAACAGATGTTTAATGACGCTGAGATCCAAAATCTGGTCTCCAATTGCTACCCCGAGCCTGTGCCTGGGCTGCAAAGCAGTGAGAGGAGAGGGGGGAAGAGAAGACGATGTTATATGTATACCCACAAATGCTCCCAAGAGGGCATGGGGCAAGACAGCAACCACAGGGAGTTTAATCCATCAGGGACAATGATCTGGTATCACAGCAATTGACCATTAAAAGCCAGTTGATGAGACTGGCTGCTGAAAAACGTTAAGACCTAGAGGCAGAGCATTGTTGCAGACCCCCTGAAGACCTTGAGGGGTGGGAGAAGAGCCTTCTCCTCATACCCATTTTTTGAGGGAAGGATAGGGCAATGAGCAAAGGTTCCCTTCCCTGCTCCCTTTCCCCTAGAAGTATTTTCCCACTTCCTATTAATGACAAGTAGTGCAGAATAAGCTCCGAATAATCTGAAATACACTGTAAAGTAGGCAAATCATAGAATGGTTTAGGTTGGAAGAGACCTTAAAAATCATCTTGTTCCAAACACTGTGCCATGGGCAAGGACATCACCCATTAGACCAGGCTGCTCAAAGCCCCATCCAGCCTGGTGTTGAAATGTTATTCCTTCTTCTACAGGCAGGGAACGGAAGCATAGACATGCTATGAGAGGATTGATCTCATCCCTATAACCACCTAATTGGAAAGAGAAATGGGCACTCCTGCACCTAAGATCTTCCCCAGAAGATGAAGGGTGCTGTGGCCTTCACTGCCATGTTGAGAAGGCAACGCACCTTCCTCAGCCACATTATTTCTGTGCCACATGGAAAGAGGCTGCCCTACAGAACCCATCCTCACGCCACGCAAGGGAGATGGTGGCTGTGTGTGATGGACAGATGCACCCTCAGACACAAAGACCCCCTTCATCCAGTGCAGCTCTGGCAGTGCCGGGCTCCAAGTGCCTGCGGAGCCGGCGGCGACGGCGGGGGAGCAGCACGCACCATCCCACTGCAGCTCTGCCACAGCTGTCTGGGGGGTTATAAAAATGCTGCAGCCTTCAAAGACAAACTCCAATTATGCCTGTCTTTAAGCAAATAGAGGCAAACTAGTTACAGTCATTGGGAAAATGAGCTTACCATAAGGGAATGACTACCTATGAAAATCTGTGCTATCAAACCTATTTTGTAACCTTTAATTTCTAAACAAGATTCCAAATGTGGTAAGATGTATTTATTCTGTAAATATTCCTGCAGAAAAAACTAAAGGTCATGTCAGGTTAATTTGTAACTGGAATACTCAGGAATGACATAAACCGTTTTAGCCTGAAATCGTTAAGACATTGGGCTACCCTTAAAATATTATTTTCCTAAATAATTTCCCTAAGTCCTTGCCTGCCTTTTCACAGGTTTGAGTGAAGATGTTTTCTTCAGAGAATAGTTACTGCAGAAGGCAGAAAAATAATCCAGACTTGCTAGATAACAACACATGCATCTGGGAAGAGATTAAACGAACCATCTCGGTTTTATCTTTGGAAACTACCACATCAGAAAACAAAATCTTTTTTCTTTTTTTTTTTTTTTTTAAACCTGCATGGATAAGCTGAGGCAGCAGAAACAGGAGATAATCATGAAGTCTATTTGAACACTGATAAATAAATCCTTTACTTTTTCCTTCCGAGATGTGGCTCTTGGCTTGTTTCCCTTTCCAGGAAAACAAGGAGACAGGAGGACACGTCTCCAGGGCTCTGTCCCGTCAGGCAGTCAGAGGTGTGACGTTCAGCCTGGCTGGGGCCAGTTCTCATTAAATTGGTAATTGGGAGCTACCTCCTTGGAAGAAAGGTTGAACCCTGCTTTCTTACCTGGTCACACAATATAAGGCCCGAAGTGGCTCAATCTGTAGCCTTTGGGCACTGCTTTAAATGTTAATATGCTTCTAGAGGCTTAATGCATCGTTGCATAAATATATTTGGCCCCTAAAACACATCAAAACAGAAATGAAACACATTTTGTGCTCTGGTTTAATGCTTTTGCAGCCACCAAAAACACACACCAAGAGCAGGTCAGAAAACATTCATCATGGTGTTTTTAAATTCAGACTTCACTTTTCCCTTATGTCAATTCATGTTATGCAAGAGGGACAGGATGCTACAAAATCAACAGTAGATTAAAATAAATACTTAATGTGGCTTCTGAAGGGAGACAGTGTGATTACACTCAGGCACAAAGAAAATGAGAGACTGAGTTAAAAAAAAATAGTCAGTGCAAATTATGCTGTGCCTCTACTTCGAGAGTCAAAGGATGAAAAGCAGATTTAATGATTTCACAGAACTGGTCAAAAGCACACAGAAACTACCGCATGTATTAGCCAAAGCACTTCTCATAAGTGTTAGCACTTTTCACTTCTTTTGTGCAATTTTGAAGAAGCTGTCATCAAAACAACCACATTAAGAAAAAGGACAATGCGGCAGCTCCAGTTTTGCTGTTGAGTTCAGGAAGCCCGTGCAAGCATCTCTGGCTGGGAAGCTGCCCTTTACCCCAGGTTGCTGGGAATTTCTGCTCAAATTCATAGTCTCGGAACAATGGCAACACCCCAAGGACAAAGGTTGCTGGTACTCACCTCCTCCTTAGTGGAGAAAACCCCATAGGGGAGATTTTGGAGAGGAAAATCTGAGTCCTTGTCTACCTGGATGAACGACATGCTGAATCCCAAGCAGACCCTGCGTACGGAAAAGAGCCCCCACCTCCCAGACTGCTGCACGCCTTCCCGGGAGGAAGATCCTCTCCAGATGTCACCCAGAGAACAGAAGCACCAAATCCCACCCTCCGTCCTCAGCTCCAAACCAATGGCAGACCCATCTCCATCCCACCCCTCTGAAGCAGTTAATTAGTGCCAGAGGTTGGCATGACTCAGCAGCTGTTAACTGTTCCCAGCGAGGAAGGGACCAGTGGAGAAACAGGCTCTTCCCGCTGGATAAACCCTCACACGAAACCGGTCCATTGATTTTCCTTTAACCGGTACCTGGCTGCAGGTGGGGATCTGGGTGGCCAGCTTTACCTCCTGAAGGGTGGCTTACATACCAGGGCAATGGTGAAATGATGATGCCCACACCAAGCAGCTTTTCCACCAGGAGCTCAGCAGCCCTCAGGAAGTTGTACAACTCACACCTGAAACTCCCACTGTGTGAGCTTTTTAGTTCTGTAATGCTTTGTCCTTCCATTTTTCCAAATGGCTTAAGCAGCCTTAAAAACCAGAAAGAATCATAGAATCGTTTTGGTTGGAAGAGACCTTTAAGATTGAGTCCAGCAGTTAACCCAGCACTGCCAAGTCCACCACTAAACCATGTCCCTCAGTACCAAATCTATGTGCCTTTTAAACACTTCCAGGGATGGCAACTCCACCACTTCCCTGGGCAACCTGTTCCAACACTTGAGAATCTTCTCTGTGAAGGAAATTTTTCTTAATAGCCAATCTAAACCTCCCCTGGTGCACCTTGAGGCCATTTCTTCTCATCTTATCACTTGTCACCTGGGAGAGGAGACCAAGCCCCACCTCGCTAGGACCTCCTTTCAGGTAGTTGTAGAGAGCGACCAATACACTGAACCAGCCCTGAAGAACAGGGAGGGGAGGCTGGTCTTTCAGTTCCTCAGCCCCAGCTTTCTCCCACCTGCAGGAGAAAGCTCACTCATATTCAGGAAAAGCAGAAAGAAATGAGGGAATATCCTTAAAATTAGAACTAAATAGGAAAGACCACCCCTTCTCAATAGGAATGGTTAGATGCTTGTGACTGCCAAGCCACAGAACTAGGTTCCTGCTCAGCTTTTTTTTTCTTGGCATAGAAGACTCATTAGAAGAAAGGCAGCAGGCTGTACAGCCAGATACTCAATGCAAAATGACACACCACCATTGATGACAGCCCATCTGTGACAGCTCTTCTCTCGTGGAGACAGACGCTCACATGGTGCTGGCTTAAGGGGGTCTGAAGTAATACAACACCTAGCACAAACTTCTGTAAAATTTCCTGCACCTGAGGTACAGCTCCATTCTGCTGACAGGTGGAAGTGTTTAACACAGTGAAGATGTTTCATGCCAAGGTTACAGGGCTTGGGTGGAACCTGCTTATTCCAGAAGCAAAACCAAAGCACCCTGAAAGCACGTTTCAAATACACACCGTGCATCTTGAGAGGACAGATTGACTCAAGTGTTGAGCAGTGCTGCAGACGCGCTAGTATTAATTAAAATGTTCATCTGCTAATCTCAAGCTGATGACACCAAATACAAAGCCTGAGTAGTTACCCAGACTGAGCAGATCCACCACCACAGAAACACACAGCCGGTGCCAAAGCAAACAAAGGTGACACGCAATTCTTCAGTGCCAGGGAAAGGTGGATGCAGGTTTATGCATCAGGAGTGTTTCAATATTCTTAACTCTGAGAATCATAGAATGGTTTAGAGTTGGAAGGGACCTTAAAGATCATCAAGAACTCTGCAGTAAGCCAGGCCAAAGGAAGCTTATCTGGTTGCTTTGAGAACGATAGGCACGGAAGAACTGCTCGCTGCTGTCCTGCTGCATTGTTGGTAGCACCACAAGGCTTCTGGGTGTAGTCATACTTCCTACAGCACAATCCACAACCAGAAGAGCTGTTGCTTCAGAACAGGCAGCGGTAAAGAGAGGATATGAATTCCCAAGGCACTCGCTTTCCTTGCACCTCTTCTTCTTTCAGTCTCTCAGATACCAGAAAGTACAAACATGACCGGTTTCCCCCTCCTGCCCTGTGAGATCTGGAGTGTCTCCTCTCCAAGTGGCCCAGAAGCATCAGTATCAGATGGAAGGCGGACCAGACAGGAGGGTGTGCAGGGGGGTGAAAAGGACCCTTTTAGAATAAATCTGAGAGAGACTAGAAATAACAGAAGAGGGAGGAGTCAAACTGAGAAGAGAGGGATTAGAGAAGAGGGAAGTGGCAGCAAAGAGGAAAGCAAACTGAGAAATACCCACCAGAGAACATGCTGCTGTTCTTCCACACTCCATGCTGTGCAAGAGGAAGTTTAGCAAATGCTCTGAGGAAATACAGGATTTCTGCCCCACAAAAAGGCAGACCATTACCAAAACTTGCCGGAAAAAGAGTTATTTATTCCGTTTTACTATAAAACCCATATGCTTCATAGACTGTGGTTATGCCATTTTTTTGCAAGCACAAGATACTTCTTTTATTACTGGGTCTTGCAGATAGCTATAGAAAGTAATCTGCTAGAGGAAGCTCCTGCTGCTGCCTAGTGTTTATATGCTAAATGTAGTGCTTTATCTACTAATTGTCAGCCGCAGCTTTTAAAGAGCAGAGTTTTAAGGGATGTAGCCAGCTTTGATTAAAAATTTAATGTTTTAAATGAAGCCATGCAATCTCATTTATTTCACAAATGCTTGAAAGCGGCAGCAAGTCACTGAGTGAAATTTCAACTGCAGATCAGAGTCATCTGGAGAGGAATTAGTTCTGCTTTAGTGTACTGTTAAGTGCGGTGATAAGCAGCAGTGGCTGAAGGTACCAGAGCACTACCTAAACCACTCAAACTTGTGGTTACACAGATGACCCCAGTGGTTGAAGCACAGGCTCTGATCTGACAAGACATGCGGTCTTAATTAAAATAAAGTTACTGAGCACCCTCACAAGACAATAAAAGCACAATTCCTCCTGCCCCCAAATGGGGATCACTTACAAGCCTGTAATCTCCTGAGGAGCAGGTAGAGGGTGATTGTTGCAGCTTTCAACATTGAAGTCTATGGATTCCAAACCTCAGAGTAAGGACATTTCACCAGAGAACCTGTCTCAAGAACCATTCTCTCACCTAAATCCAAGGAGTCCGTGAAGTGCTGTCTGTCAGACATGAGACCACACACCCCACTGCTGTATTTCCTAGAAACAGAATCACACAGCTAGATTCACAGCCTCCTCACTGGGCACATCTGTTTCACCTATAGGTCTGCCCCCCACTTTAAGGGCACTGTCACAAGGGACCCCAACTCCTGCATGTGAGTGACACGTTGCAATGGAAGCACAGAACTCCCTGGGCAGGATGTATCAATCCATAAGGTAGACCAGGGTTTCCAGAAGCTTCCTTTCTGATAGCTATAGATGAAGAGGTAAAAAAGAAATAAACCCAAAACTTAGCTGGCACTGGGATATGGACGGTTTTGTGTGGATCAATATGCTTGTGAGGAAAGAAACCACCAATGGAAGATCCCCATGAAAATAAAGCAAGAGAAATCCAAATTACAGATGCCAGTGACAGCCACAGGGGCTTCGATTTTTTAAATTTTATTTAATCAAAGTTAAGACGTGGATAAACATAAATACAGCACAGATACTTCAGATCATTCTTCATATTTGTGTACAGACAGACTGATGGATGTAATCCCAATGAAACCTGCAGTCAATGAAGTGCATACAGCCTTCCCCCCACACATACAAAAACAAAAACCAATTTTAAAAAAACAAAACCACGCAGACAATCTCAGCACACACTCTCATTACAAATGATTCATACATAAATAGGTAGAGGGTGCAAACAAGCTAATATGCAAACATGTATAACCTCTCGTTAATGGGAAAAAAAAAACTGAAGCAGCCATAATGATTAAAATACATTCAGTTACTGATAACTAGTTGTGCCATACAAGGCATTATCAAAAAAAAGGAAATTGTGCTGCAGAGAAAAGCTATATACAACAAGAAAACAAACTGCAAAGTTAACGCATGCATGTTTTATCCTGGAAAAGCACAGCCCTCCAATATTTTCTCCTCATTTGTTATAAAAGCCCTCTGCACTCAACTAAAATTAGAATGATCTTAAAGGATAATACTTGTAAAGTTTACTTAAGTCTTCAGCCACAGAAAACTGCAATGAAAATAAATGCTCAGAGTCATTTTCAAAACAAAAAAAAACAAAAACAAAAAAAAATCTATTCATCTGATGACATGCATGATTAAAAGGTCTAGGCAAGATACACTGCTCTACATTCCTGATGACTAAGGAAAAAAGCTCAAGTCAATTTAATCTGCAGATGGTCAGAGGATTTTTTTATTCCAGCAGAAGCAGCAGTTCAGATCTTCTGGATCTTTTCCCCAACAACTACAGGATTCTCTTTTCTGATTTTCTCAGCAGCATCAGCTTTGTAATTGTAAGAGCAACTGTGTACATCTGAATAACGGTGCATACCACAGTAGACGTTTCCACACCGACATTCAAACCCTGTGGACAGAAATATTAGCTTAGAGATGCCAACATTCTTATTTATACAGGTTTGGTTTAAATCCTGAGTATGTTCACTCACTAGCAATAAATCTCAGTCACCAGTGTCAATCAGCCAAAGAGCCTCTGCTGCAGAAAGCATAAGAATCACAAATAATATATTTTTACATGATTACAGTAAGATTTGATTTGACCGTTTGTTCCTACCACATGATATGCTGGCACAAAACACATTCCTAGAGACTTCCTGCTCTTTTCATTTGTTTATGAATTTTCATCCACAGAACTTAAGTTTTCTTAGGCCCTTTCACTGAACCACTGCAAAACAGGTTAGTGATGGCAGCAAACTATCATCCAATGCCTCAGTTAAGCATTTCCTAAGGGAAGCATGATATCTAGAGTTATGAATTTTACCTAAAGGAAGTTGAAAAACCAGAATAATACATGAATGACTAAATCCAATAGAAGCCAAGCAGAAAGCAACTCTGGCCAAGTTTTATTTCAAATCAACATTGAGATGACCATGCTCCATTTTCCCCTTAAGAGAAGAAATTTGGAAAGGTCCAAAGCCTAAACAAGTCTCTGTAAGAAAAGTGCAATCAGACTTTCTTACCAGTAAGTCCAACCTTCTTCCTGCACATGAAACAGCGATTCTTTTTCTGTTTTGGTTTGTCAAGTGACTTGTCTTGTTCTTCAGGTGTAGGCTCTGCATTCTCTGACACTGAAGCTAACATTTAAAAAGTCAGTAAGAACAGTGG
>VXBW01003967.1:967076-1003127 GCA_013400375.1 Thinocorus orbignyianus
CAGTCTCTCTCCCTTTCTTCCAATTCACACAATGATCCCATGTTGTAAATTTAGATTTTGGGGTTAGCCATTTGGCTGCAGTTTTTGAGTCTGAAGCGTAACAGAGTCTCAGTAGTGGCACTGGAACCCCGTCCTTCTGGACCTTCCAATCAATTAGAGAAACTGGTGTATGTTCATACAAAGGTCACTACAAAAACACCGTAAGAACCAGAATAATGAAAAATTATGTTTAAGAATAAGATTCAGTGCTGTCAGATCCGGGAAGAGAATCCAACACCCAGAGTTTCCCCACCAGTGTTATGAGCCCAGTTCCTAAAATCTACTTGTAAGAAGCATTGCATTTATTCGGACTAGTTGAGTAAAAAAATACTCCCTTCTCAAATACTGAATCAACATTATTTTTGCCAAAGGCTGCCGTGCTGAGGCCAGACAAAACGCAGCATTTCAGAACAATCTCTACCACTGGGACGCTGCTGCTCTTCCTTACCTGAGAAAAGTTTACACAAGAGCTACTCACTACTAGGGGTGAGACACCCTTAGCTCAAGGCACACAGACTTACAGGGAGAAGGTATGGTCCTGAAACCCCAAAGGAAGCGGGTAAACACCTCAATTTTAAAGACCCTTTTGCAAGGACAGCTTTCAGCCTACTATAACGTTCTCTCACATTTGAAAGACAGGTTACAGGTTGTGTGGGAGAACATCAACAAGTAATGGTAGTATTTGCCTGACCCAGGTAAAAATAGAAATTGGCTGGTTTTCCTCAAGTATTTGCACATTCCTTACATTACAAAACAGAAATAGAAACCTAAAAGCCTAACTTCATTTCAAGAAGGCTAAAAGCCAACCACCCATTGCTAGATCACAGCGGGACAAGCCTCCAGTGAGCCAGGCATACAGAAACTACGAGCATTTGCAGCAAAGAAGGAAAGCAAGCTCCAGCTGAGAGTAGCGTGAAGGGAACCAGAGCTAGAACCAATGCTGCAAAGAAGGGTTTGTGAGGGAAAAAGCTGTAGGCACCTCTGGGCAGCTGGACTTCTGTTAGCTGGAGACTGGGCGGGGAAGGGGATTTGGTGGTTGGGTTTTTTTGGTTGGTTGGCTGGGTTTTTTTGTTTGGGGGGTGTGTTTGGTTTTTTTGGGTTTAGGTTTTGTTTTTTTTTAAAGGAAAGGGGCATTTCCACTTTTGCAATGTATCAAAACACTCTAGTCTATACCAAGCAACATCAGCAGGTAGCAAAATACCCGACCACCAGCAAAGATTTTGCCCGAGTGGACAGCAGTATCTTCCAAAGGTTAATCTAGCAAAGATAGGCTGGTTACACAGTTTATCGAATAGCTTTAAAATCACCATATATATTAGAAGCAGGGCTTTTCTTTGTCCTGAAATTTACAATTATTGATGAAGAAAAAAAAAGCTTTAAACAGCTGTTAAAGGGCACACTTCTGAGTGGACAGAAAATATTCAAAGCTTTGCAAGGTATAAATCAAAACCAGTAAGGATTAAGAGATGTAAGATAAGTCTCAAAAGTAGTAAGACTTATTCAAATGAACTCTTGCAGTGTTACACAGAACACACATTGCAGCATTTATTAATTTGTTAAGAAAGCTTTATGCCATTAATTAGTGTTCAGCAGCTACCGTTCTCAAGTTTGCATTTCCTACTGTAGCAGGATCTAGCTACCTCAATATAAGTTTTACCAAAAGCCTCTGAAACTATTAGCCAGATTGAGGAAAAGCCAGCACTGTTCCCTGCATAACAAGGCTAATACACACATACTTACATTTTCTTTGTGCATATGGCTCTCACATTAAAAAGGTTTAAAAATATTTAAGGACTGCTGCTTACTGTAGAACTGAGTGGGAAGATCCTTCCACTGCTGCCACAAATCATTTTCTACCTACTGTAGTAACCACAAATTTTAGATCTCAATTTGCTTTTGCATAGAGGCCAGAGATTTGCCTCAAAATCCTCTACAACAACCATGAATATCCCAACCACTAAGTCACCTTTAGATGACCAAGTGCCAGCATTCAGTGCTCAGTATATGAGCTTGCTGTGATGAACACAGTACAAAAAAGCCAGGTAAAGTGCGGTACCACCCAGCTCACAGGAAACGTGTTACAGCCACTCCCAGCCCCTGTGCTTTGTCTGGATTCCAGGATGCTGCTCTGCTTGAACCCGTTCCCTCCCTTCCCCCAGCTCTGCCTTTAGCTGGAGAACAGGAGCACCAGCAGCACCAGTACAAGCTGCCAACTAACCAGAAAAGAATAAAGCATGAACGCACATATTTTTCTCGAGCTGACAAGTCAAGCTGGCCACTCGAAGTTGTGTTTTACAGGGCATGTTCTCAGCTGATCAAAACAAGCAGAGTCTGGATCTCCTCCTAAAGGCAGAAGCTTTTGCTACTGCTTTGCTTGTGCCAGCCCTGCTTGAACTTTGTGTACTCTGACTGACCATGAAAACAGCACTCGTGAGATAAAGTACACTCCAGTCCTGGCAAACCTGCAGGCACAAGACAGAACTCCGTGCATTCGCTACACAATCCCCGACACCTCCTCTGTTTTCTCAAATGAAAAAGGTTCCTCATTCCCAGGAAGAGTTTTAACAGCAATCCTCACCTCTTAAGCACATCTGACCAGACCTAGGAAGAAGAATACCCACCTCTCCAGAAGCTCTTCTAAGCAGAAGATCCCTACTTCCTAACATTTTAAACCTAAACTGAAGTAATCAGCCTAAAAGACACTGTTTTAATGTTAGGAAGAGGCAAATTAAAGCACGCTTACCTACAGAATTCAGTTTCACAATCTTTCTTGTGTATGTGTCCTCTCTCCCTGGAGAATTCACCCAATAAATCGGATACCCTATATTATTTTCTACATGTTAATCACACTCTACATCTGAGCCCCTGGTGCTGTCACAAAAGCCTAAAGTATTCACCAATTCCTCTCCAGTTCTGTCTGAGCCAGCTGTGATCCACTGAGTTGATGCCATTAGTTCAACAGCACTCATCATAGGCTCCAGGATATCTCCATGTAAAATTCTGCAGCAACTTGATTGTTTTAGTATTTTTAACTTAATCAGCAATGAGTGAAATTTTAAACTGTTTTACCTCACAAAAATCCTACATGAGTCCAAAACCAGGTGACTTCATCAAAAAGAACAGCCACGCACCTTTTGGCTACTTAGCTGGCTGAATCTTAGCATTTCGTTTTCTCAAAACACTAACCACACCACATTACAGGACTATGATTGCATTTCGCAATGCTGGTATATGGACTTCTCCAATTTAGCGGGGAGTTTCAAAGTCAGAGCAGCTGGTTTGGTCAAGGCTAAAAGCTCACCTGTTAACACGATTTATACTTTTTGCCCTATGTTCTTGAGTTTTAAGAGCTCCATAATGTATGTGGTAGAATGCTCCTGCCTTCCACGACAAGTTTCATTTACTTTTAAAAACCTCCCTGAAATACAAAGCATAAATCCTGACCTGGATGGCTTCAAACTCATTAACCCTAGGCAAGTGAAGCATCCTCTTACCCGTTCACAGGCTTGCCACGAGGCAGCCTCGTTAATTCCACAGCAAACAAATAAGGAATTCTGACTGGCTAATCCTAACAGGGCCGCAACATTGAACAAAAGCTACAGCAGTCCACAAGGCAACCTGAAATGAGTTAGAAAGATGCTCAGAACAGAAGAAAGCTGCTAGAAAAGCTGGATTGTACCTTACTGAGTTTCATTTTAGGTCATCCTTAACAGTATGGTCATGATATTCAAGAATATTAAATGAAAAAACTTATATTAGCCCCCACCTAGCACCTGGACTTTTCAGTGTTCCACACCTACAACCATTACCACCCAACCACTAAATGTAAAATCTAAATATATCAAGATATTCCACCGGTTTCCTCTCTTCATTCTGCAGTGCATGAATCCAGTGAAGACAAATCTGAACTGCTCTTGGGGATTTGTATCCCTTTATAGTTTTAACTTGTCTGCAAACAGCAAGGACTCCGTGAACACAGTTCAAGTACCATCTATCTGCCCGCTTTAAAAAAAAAACAACACTAAACTAGTAGCAATCTAAGAAAGCCTAACTATTCACCTGCTCTTTTATTCATTATTAGCAAATTATGTTAAATGGGAAGTTAAGAGGACCTCAACTACATACAGCTACAAGAGACTAACTTATTATACAGGAATCATAAACCAACTTGCTCCAGAACAGACATTCCAACGAAGCAAGATTTTTATCAGAATAAATACTGAACAAATGATCAAAGCAGACAATTTCTCTTTTCCTCCCCTACATCAACAGAAGTAGCATTATAAACTCTTCAGTCTGGGACTAGCTCCCACAGTTCTGTGCCTTATTTTCTTTTTTAAATGCTACAAAGCCAGACAATACTAAATAACTTTGATTCACACAGTTCTATTACATTCTTGTTAGCAGCCTAAAATTAAAATTCTGAATGATGTGGGGGAAAAAACAACCAAACCAAAAAAACTTTAGGATGCACAATTGTGGCAATTCAGTGAAATCCACTTAGCATCTATTATAAACTGCTTTCTTTACAAACTTACACTTTCAGAGCAAAATACTTTAAAACTGGAAACGCTACTTTTCCTATGAATTTCAGTTAAGGGATAGTAGAGAAGCAACTCTTCAGAAAATGAGGCTGACCCTGCCACAGTGAGTTATAAATAGAGATTGTAATTTAGAACTGCAATTACATGGTGGTGGTGTTCTTAGTTTAGAAATCACTATGGTACAAAGAAAAGGACACAGGACACAGCCAAGTACTCTAAACACCTGATATAGATTGAACCTTGAAATGCATACCGTAAAATGTGAATACACCTCCCCTGAAATCAAAGCTTCTAGCTGAAAAACCTCTCTTACCTTCTCATAGGGAGAATTAGAAGTAGCATAAGTTTATCCAAATGGGTAAGAGACATTCCTCTGAAACATGCTCAGAAAAGTCTTTTCACAGATCCAGGTAACCTCACAGTACAATCATTAAACATAATTTTAAATTAAAGCTTTTCCACTGCCTCCCAGTGAAAACATAGTAGATGCTGCAAACCTAGAGTTTCAACTTACAGCTAAGCCAAGCAAGTAAGAGACATGTAAACAGAGAGACTAATTCAGGCACTGGATGGAAAACTAAGAATCATGAGACTAACAAGGGGAAAAAAAATACACGGCAGTAGGAAGATCATTTTACAGAAGTTGCCTTTATATTCTGATATATGCCACATCCCAATCAGTGGAAACCTGCAGTGCAATATTCATGTGCCCAACAGATATTCTACTTTTGGGGTTCCCACAAAGCGATGTGCCTACGTGGGAGCTGGGTTACAGCTGGCAACGCAGCACATCCCAGGTTCCCCACGCTGCAGAACAGGCTGTATCTGTATTACTCACAGGTATATCAACTGAAAATTTAGCTTGCAAACCCACCTCTGTTGTGCAAGTACATAGAAATCAAGAAGCATAAGCCTCTTCACACTTGCTATTCTCTCAAGCTGGGTAAGGCCAGACAGCATTGATGGGTATGAAGAGCACACCATACGTGCGTTGTCAAAACAGAGGCAGCAAGAGCTGTGTTTATGTCTAGAATATATCTTTAAGACTAAGCACGTTTCTAATAATTGACATCTCAAAGGCTAGTACAAAATGGCATTAATATTAAAATCTTTTCTGAGTTTTACAGCCACTCTTTGTGTGATGAGGAGGTGGCCTTACTCAGTGCCACAGCTGAATAATGACTCTTCTGTTCTACCCTACAAAAAAGGGAGATCTCAGGCTTAGAAAGTATCTAAAAAGCAGAACTTTGGTACCAGAAATACAATAAAAGAACTTATATTTAGCATCGTTAAGTGGAATTACATGTTGTTTCTGTGGAAAACCCAAACTCCTATGTTTAGACTGGTCTACAGAAATGTAACTCTACCCACTAAAGCCTTAGCTACGTCAGCAGAAGCAAAGGCAGAATACTTACTGACTTACCCTTGAATACCTTTTATGTCTACAGACCACAGGTCTACAAAAATTTTGTATACTATCTGGCCTTTTCACATTTTCCTAAGAAATACTATTAAAAACTCTTTAGTTTTAAGCTCTGCACACCTGCACATAAAAAGAAAAAATATTCAAAGAGAAAAAAACACTTTTACATTGTATCAATAAAAAGGACTACAGGCCAATATAGTTTAAAAAAAAAATCACCCACTCAGACATTTTCCTTCAAGAAACCAGCTTCTGGTTTAGTAATTTTGTATTTGATAAAGTGAATTTCAGTGGGTCAAAATATTCCACCACTACAGCTCAGTGGTGAAAGAGTCTTTTTACAGGTATTTCATGCTTATATAGGACACTAACATTGTTCCTACAACAGCTATGTCCTAACACCCTGTCCCAAATACCCTCACAAACTTGTGATACTCGCTGCAAATGATTTCTCAGAGAAGTAACAGAGTAAAACTCTACTTACATGTAATAGCTGTGGCATAAAGACAGAACTCTAGATTGATTTATGACATACATTTCCAACCCCAAATTACACACTTGTTAAGGCAGATACTGTAATCGCCAGTTAAATACAAAAGTTTTCAATTTAAGATTTGCCTTTCAAGAAAGAAGAAGTTTATCCTTATTTTGCCCTCTGATTTTTTTCTAGAATATTTAGGTTTGGAAATAAATACCATCCTGTTCCAGTGATGGCTAAGAACAGTCAAAAGTTTTAAAAACATTATAAGTTCTGCCTCCAGAACTAGGCACCAACCTTGCAAGTCTTCTGTCTCAGGTACTGTTTTGTCCACAGCCGTACTATCCGGTTGGGATGATGCTACAGATTCTGTTAAAAGTGACTGACTTGACACAGGGCTGGGGGGCAAAAAAAAAGTTATGATTTTTATGAGGCACATCGATGTTCTAGAGAGCATTCCTGAAAGAAATATATTAGAGTACATGCTGATGAGAAAACATGCCAGAAATATTTCACCCTGAATTTGTTTATTACCATTTTAAAATGCCACAGTGTTTAAGGAGAATGGAAATCTGAATTGATTAAAAAGTTGTTTTTGCAGTCATATTGAATGCAATAAACCAGTTCAACTGTCAGAGGTGGGGGGGGAATATAATTTGGGGTAGTTTGGCAAACCATCCTTCCACACAGAAGCAACAATGCAACATTCAACATACAAGGATTTTATAGCATAAGTCAGCAAGATAATTGTAGAGGAGCTACTTCTGGTGTTCTAGTGATACGAACAAGAAAATTGCAGTGTGTCAATGCTTCCAGTAATAAAGCATCTGCAGCTGTACACAGAACCTCTTAGATCTTCAATGTAAACTGGTGCTGGCCAAACTTCCCACCCATCAGCAACTGCTAAAAATCACAGCATGGCCAAAAACTCAGAGATGAACACCCTGGAGAGTTATGGTAGGGAGGTTCGATACTACAGTCACCTGTAGCCAAACTGCTCATCCAGTAGCTCTACTATAGTACAAGACAGAGCTAAAGTTCCAAGCAAGAAGTAACACTACCCTCATTTGCCCGATTTTCTTCTCCCTTTGCACTTAAGGATTCACTATGAATCCAAGAAAATGGAGTATCCAGCAAAGCCCTACCAGTAGTCCATGACACAAGTAGGGTATTTGATTTGCAATTTTAATCGCTAAGAATTGCATTTAGGTCTTGAAGGGCAGGTTTGGTCACCTGCAGAAGGGCATTGTCAATTTAGTAGATGTCTTCTCAAAGTATCATAATTGAGGTACTACCAGAGAATCCCAACTTCTATTTTGGAAAAAAACACAAGTGACACCAATTTTTTCAAATGTAAGTCCACAAGCAATCATCCTTTAGTTTCTCCTGTAACCAAGCTAGTGATTAGAGACTTTTTTTTACTTTTTCATGGTATTATAAAGACTGTGTGAGAAAACAAACCCAAGGCACTGTACTTGGTTAACATCTCTGCATTGATCAGGATGGGTTTTCTTGCATTTTTTAAACACATACCAGAAGAATTGTATCAGGGTATGATAGATCTTTTCTACCCCAATTAGAAATCCCAGAATGGAAAGACCAAATACAGCATCAAGCTCAGCTCCTAGCTTTCAGTTCACATGCAGGATTCAAGCATTGAGATAACACCTCCTATAAAAAGCTAAGGAGCAGAAAACAGTCTGAACAGAATCAGCCAACAATAACTGATGAAATCGCCCTCGGCCTGTGTTTTACTACATTCTGATTCTTAAAGGGAAGTCAGAATGAACACTACTGCAACTTCACTTTCAGTGTAACACACTAACATTTTTCACTCAAAATATTTCCAAAGCACTTAAGTTGCTGTTGGTTGTGTCATTCTAAACTGAAATGCAGCCACTGAATATAAACAAATATTTAGCTTTTCCAAACGGAGAGCACTTAGTAAGTCTGAGTGATTTACAAGAGGACATTTTGTCTCCTTGAATAATCCAGTTGGAAAACGCTTGTTTAATAAGAAATCAGTTCAGTAGCACAACTTGTACTAAGATTCAGATATCTTTCCCCTGTTCTAGTATGCTCCACTTTTCACAAAGCGACTAGTTTAACACATTATCATACATTTATTTATGAGAGCTCTGCTTGACAACTTTCTGCCACTTTTATAAAATCCACAAATTTTTAAGATGGAAAGAGCTCTCCTTTGGTAAATAATCAACTGCATGTTGAGGAGTCAGAGGACCAGCCACACAAATCTCTGTAGAGCAGCATGAAGCTGGCAGGGCTCCTATTTGAGGCTAAATTCTGAAGACAAATTTGCATTTGAATGCAAGATGAAGCTAGCAGATCTGCTACTATTTACTGCAAGGTCCCACATTTTAAAGTTAACAGCTAAATCTTACAGATTTTCCTAATGCAGGTCCTAGCATTTAATTAGCAGCATCAGTACACTACATTTAATCATCTTGATACAGATTTTTGTGTAAAAACACAGCACAGCAGACAGAAACAGCTTACCTTGGCTGCATAGATGGAGTCGATGTAGAATCTAAAGTTGACTGAGTTTCCTGGGCGCTGCCTTCTGTGCACTGCACCGGTAAGGACTCAGTTATACTACTGACAGAAGCTGCTGGAAGGAAGACACCAACATAAAGTGTGTTACACTACTTCCTGGGATTACAAAAGTTATACAATGCAATTATTCTTTGACCCCCATGACATCAGACAGGAAAGCAATTGAATCTCAGCCTATATCACAACGACACATAATTTTACAAAAAGTAATTATGTTTGGTCATATTTTGATCACGTTCCAGCCCCAGGCCCCCAGAAGTTACAGAGCACGAAACTTTAAAGCTGGATCTTTATAAAATAGTTACCATTTTCTGCTAATTAAAGCAGGAAGCTCTCAGCATAAACTACAGTATGCTGACATGATAAGCTTGGTTTTTATTTAAGAAGTCAATATGGATCTGTGAGAACCAGTAGTGCAGCATCCTAATACCACCTTAGGATCCATTTTGAAACTGTACAACCTAGATCCCCAGATTTCAATGGAAGTTATTGCTTCAATTTTAAATGTCAAGGTGATACCAAGGAGGAAAGTCTCCAAGAGTGCACCATGAGATTCCTTGCCATCAGCACCCAGCCAAGCCAGAAGAGACATTTCAGAGGTTCCAGTTGAAAACCTTGAGATGAACTGAGCAACAGGTTCCTCTCTGAGGATACTGTCATTAATTTCAAGGGGGAAGAGCCCTCTAGCTTCTTCTAGAGAGAATGTAAGAAGGCAGCACTTCAGTGGGAGATCTGCTTTGTAGGAAAGACCACAGTACATGGGGCACTGGGCCAAAAAGAGTTAAAGTATCTCTATCTGAAGCTAGGAGAAACTACTCTTTAGAGTATCTACAGGTTAACCCTTCAGCATCAGGCTGTAGAAATTAAATATCTGTATTTTAAGTGCTTTCCACAAACATTTCCCCAAGCTAAGTGTTATCTCTACTGTCACTAATTTCAGGAAAAATGTTAGTATAGTATTTTTTCTGCATTTTTTTATCTTCAAATGAGAAACACTCAGATTAATACAGAAGGTATTAGCAAAAGTCTACTTCTGAGCAGATTAATCACAGTATGATTATATTATGAGCATTTCATCCAAGTTCATTCCATAAGATACTTAAAATGGTTTGCACTAATGCTCCAATACTTTTAGTATTTGGTACAATCAGGAAGTAAGTTGAACAACTTAAAACGGCACAGAAGACAACAAACAGACATGTGTTAGTGTTACTTACCAGGAGGACTAATTCTACCATTACTGTTCTGCCTTTGAAGATGTTCTTTGTAGCACACCGAACACATGCCGTTTGTGCGAGGATTTCCATAAAATCCGCAACCAGTGGAACAAAGCATAGGCACTTGGCTACGGTTAGTTTCTTGAGCCATTTTCCCTTCTATAAACCTGAAATTGATATGTACAACAAACCAGTATTTACAGGCCTGAGGAAACTCTTGCTTTTACAGCTGATATTTGAAAACTTGCAGTTTCCCATAGCTCAGCAAAAAAGATCTTCTAGAAAAGACGCCTTAAGGGTAATTCAATGCTCTTTCCTAAAACGTCTATAGTCTGACCAATAACACAAATACAGTCACACATATGCTATGCGTGACTCACACAAACCCTTCCAGTCCCACCGTCTTATGGTCAAGATACAGCCCACAAAGAAAAGTTGTTTCAGAAAATATTGGAAGTATTACTGCTTCTAGCAGTATGTTAAGGGGAGAGCACCTACGCTGAACTCTTCTTGAACACCTGCTGGTGTGAATGAGAATCACAAAATGAAAAGCAAGCATGGTAACACATGCTTACTTACTGCACAATAATTATAATTAACAACAGTCACATGAATTTGCAAGTTACTATTTAGTCACCATGTCACCAGTGAAGGACAACGTAACTACTTACCACAAAACCCGTATTATGATTTTTCACGTGCAAAAAAAACCAAACAAACCACTCTTTCAGTCAAAAATACCAGACCAGGTACACATACTTCCTATATATCAATTTTATGTAAAAATATACTAAAAATGAGAAATAAGAGAAATTTCAAGGCAACTCAGATTTAGTTTTCATAAACTCTGTACAATTTGGAATTTTTGTCCCTGGCTTGTAAAGGTCTGAAGCCCTCAATACAAGAGAATTACAATAAACGACCATTTTCAACAGTGTTCTGAGCCTCCTAAGTATTCTGAAATGGTCTGACTTGCTACTGACATCTGTCACTCAGCAAGATAAAATTAATTTTCCATATTTCACCTGCCATAAATATGCACTTTTTTTGTACCAGTTTTGAATGAGAAAAAAACCTTCACATTAAGAAACTAAGTATCTCAAGGTAACAATTAGTTCATTCAGGATCAGCTTAGGTGTACCATTTTATTCCCCATTAAAACTTAGGTTGAAGGACAGATAATTTTAATTGTTGCAAGTCAAACCAATGATAAGCAACATTACTAAAAGGAAAAAAAATAATCAAGTAACATCAGTACGTTTTTCAAAAGCAAAGAAAACGAAATCCAGAGGGGAAGGGGTTTCAAGATACTTGAATACTTCACCATTTGCCAAGTTATAAAACTAGATTAAACCACAGTAAGAAGGACACCAGGGTAAAAAGATTTACTTTTACATAAGATGTATTTGAAGCCAAATAAAAACAAGTTTCCCATTATTTTGTTTTTAGACAAATATCCCCATCTCTCACACCCACGTCCATTGCATATTGTTATTATTTCTCCAAAGCATATGAAATTGATACCTCAAAAGCAAACCTCTGGGTTTCAAAGCTAGCAGCAACACAGAAACAACAGTCAAGTCTCCCGTTCACAGCAATAACGTACTCTAAGGATGAGAAAGTATCCAAGATATAAGACCAGGAGGATGTACAGGCAGGAAGACAAAAAAAATAAAATCTTTTATAGTACCTTATTCAGGTTCAACCTGCAATTAAGCTTATTTCAGCTGTTCGACTGCACTCCCCCACCCCAATAAAGAAGCATTTGCTTTCGACATACAAAGCCCCCATTGACCTCACACGACAGCTAAATTTGATTTTGCTGAAGTACTGTACTTGTAGCTGAAAGAACACTTTCATTCCTGCCT
The DNA here is from genome assembly GCA_013400375.1 of Thinocorus orbignyianus. Taxonomy (NCBI): domain Eukaryota; kingdom Metazoa; phylum Chordata; class Aves; order Ciconiiformes; family Thinocoridae; genus Thinocorus; species Thinocorus orbignyianus. The sequence goes on from VXBW01003967.1 coordinate 979,220, forward strand.
TTCTCCAGACAGTCCTTTAGAATGTAACTGCAAGGAGCGCATGTGGAATTCAATTCTTATGCTGGGCCCAACATTCAGTGAAGCAATTTCAGGAGAATGTAAATGAACATGAGTTTTCTGTGTTTGGGTAACTCATAGCAATCTAAGGATTAAACTTTACGCAAGTCACTTTTGGCACAGAACGTTTGAGATTGAAAGACTAATTAAAAAAACCACTTCAGATGGAATCTCTATTAGCCCTTGAAATAATCTATGTCCCAATACAAGTATTAATCCTTTTAATTTTAGACAGCAGCACATTAGAAGAACCCTACCACGTTAACATTCAAAATTTACCACGATTTCTTTTCTGTTCAACAGTCAGCTTCAAGCAGCACATAGGGATTCAGTAACCAGTCACTGCTATTTTCTTATTCCCCAACACAACCACTGCTGAAGGAACCAGGTGATAACACAATCACAGCATAACAATTTCTAACACAGACATGAAAAAAAACAAAAAAAAACCAAACCAAAAAACCTCTGCTCCAATTCAGTAAACAAATTGTGAAAGGTGCACAAAGATGCCCAGAAGAAAAACAAGAAAAGCTGGACTGAGCTCCAGCTAAGCCAGTTCCCGAGTTCATTAACCAGTGGATCCTGCCACCAGCCAAGCACAAGCCACTGGCATGAGCTTCCAGAACACTTAAGTGTCCAAGGGGAAGTGCCAGGGATTCTTCTGATGAGTTTTAGTAAGAGCCACAGGAAGCGGAAGATCCTTCATTGGTTAATAATATTTGGGAAATAAAATGGAGAAGAGATAGGATCAAACTGATGCAATGTTATGAAGTCAAACGACAAAAGTTGAACCAATACAAGAGCTTGTTGTATTCAGAAGCCAACTGCACACACTCCCCCCAACCAGCTCCAGCGCTCAGCTGGACCTTCACTGGCTCAAAGAGCTCCTGAGCCTGGGAAGGAGGAAGAGAAAAAGAAAAAAAAGCCACAGAAAAGAGGTCCATTCCCACCATAGAAAGTTTTCTGACAGTTCAGTGAGCTCAATCAGTTCATGCACAAAAAACTAGAGAGAAAAAAGCACCACACACTGTGGGGAAAACTCTGGAGCTGATGCAGGGATGACACGTGACACACGTTTTAGCAGCCTGTAAGCTGCTGAGATGGTTGAACTGATTTATCTGAACCCCAAAGCCACAGAAAGACAAACCAGTGTAATAAGCTCTTGCTCCCTAACTTCTCCCTCCCACTCAGTGTTCACGCACACTGACATGAATCAAGGAAGTGATCAAACTTAGAAACCAAACCACTTCATCTTCTGCCAACTAGCTTTAACATAGATTGGTTTCTGAGCTTGTGTCTGTCACGTGCGCTGTACAGGCAAGAGAAGAGGGTCTTGTAGAAGACACATGTAGAACCACTTGTCCCAGCAGCAGAGCAGGCTTAAGGCATTAGGAGAACCACCAGCCAAAACCAGGCATTGAAAACCACAGGGAAATAGAGCTCCAAGTACTGGTGGTTCCCACCCCCCTCCTTCAGACATGCCTCTCCTGTTCACATCCACTACTGCACAAGGGCAAAGGCCAAAATGACACACCACTGTACCTCGAGGACTTCTCCTCAACACTCGGGCACTGTAGGAGCCAGACAGCCACAAGCAGAGAAGCCTGACTCTATCCCCATCTCTGCAAACACGAACAGTAAGAGATCATTGAACAGATGTTTTGGGGGGAGGGAAGACCTCCCTTCACCCCGATTCTTGGCTCAGCTTCAGATGATATTTTGTTTCAAAACTGTCCATAATTCCTCATGCAGGAAGATCTATAGTATCACCGAGCCCCATCATCACACAAGGCAGTAATGGTGGGCTGCCACTGAAATTACACCCTTGGATATGCTACGAGAGGGGTGAGCCTGCTCCCGCAGCCCTGGCCCCCGCTGTGCACTTCCCACCCCTTCCTCCAGTCACATCAGCTCACCCATTTGATGGCAAAAGCAGGAATATTTATTCTGGTGGACTGGAGAACTTGCTGATGTGAGAAAAGATCAACTCCTAGAGAACTGACACACAGTGCAAAGGAAGCAACAAGGCTGAAAATAGGATGACCCTTTTCAGGGGCAGCAGCAGCCCTTGCTGAGCATCCAGCCTATGGTAAAACACATGAAGTGCAGAGCCCATCCATAGGCTCAAAACAGGTCTCCTAGCTTGGCTGCAGTACAAAACTTTAAGCAACTTCACAGCCAAAATGCCAGCAAGGTCTTGCTATCAACATTGCTACATGTATGTCCCGCTCCGTTCGAGGTGTCACAAAACAAACGTGGAGCTGCTGGAAATACCTCTGGGTTCTGCCTGTTCCCCCCGAGCTGTGCTTGCACAACAGTCATAGGGTCATCCTGTTACTCTGAATGCAGAATTGATTCACCTTAAAGAAGGAAAACAACCCAACTCGTTCACAATATTTTAAGCATGTTCTCTGCTTTGCTTTACAGCGTAGTTGTGTAACCAGTTACACGAGCACTAATGAGAAGTGCACCAGAGGGAAGGCCAAGAGCCTTAAACAACCCCCCTCAATGCAACGCCAGATCTTCCACTTTATTGATGACTATGGAATAAACTGCCTCTTTTTTATTAGATAAAAACTGCTGACCTTAAGCCAAAATTACCTCTGATAATTTTCTTCTCAATTCAAAACTATTTATGGTCACTAGAAACATGGTTGTACAAAACTCCACAGGGTAAGTCCTTTTCCCACAAATTTGGTGCTTGAAGTCTACCCATTCCTGTTACCCTGATCATCTCTATGTACTTTGTGCATCTGTAAGGCCTGTTTACTGCTGCTGCAGGTCCTACCACTCTCCCCTTGCCATCACATCTTCAGAGAGCCAGTTACTCTCTGTACCAAACAGCCACAATAAATCATACAAAGAACACCCCTGACTGGAACACGCACATAGAACTGAAGCTGTGGAAACACTACAAGTGTGGAAAGACTAGTAAGTCTTTTGGTCATCACGTTTTCTGGGAAAAGAGCTGCCTCTTCCAATACTCTGCGAAGCAAGGAACAAAATACTTATGTCCCTTCCCCGCAGAGCAGGCACCACAATACTGGTCTTTCTCCTTCTCCTCCTCCCCCCCGCCTTTTTCTTTTTAATTAAAATGTTTATATGCTACTAGTTTCAAATAACTGATACCCTAGGCTTTATAGGCTTCAAATGTTAATCAGTAAGATCAGAGCGTGCAGCATTTAGCAGGATTAAACACACAAGGTTTAGGAATAATCTCTTCCCCCCAGCCAAAAGAAAAAAAATAGGTATTCCACACAGAAGCCAGCTTTCTCTTCATCTGTCCTCCCCAAAGAAAAAGGTCTCTTGAATTCCAGTTGTCCTCATACTTCAAGTTGTGGTAGGGAAGAGCAAGCAGATCCTCACATCTGCTATCCCAGCTGAAGTACAGTCCTGTCTTCTGCAAACACTCCTAAAACTCATGACTGGTATGAGAAAGCTCCCTTCCAAACGCTAATGCTGAAGCAGAAGAGACCACCCAAACAGCATCCCACTCCAGCTCCAGTATCAAACCAGGAACAGTTTGAACCACACTGATGTCAGCTTTGAAAACGCTTCTCAAAGAGAAAGCAGAGAGCATTTAGCATAAGCCACTCTCTTCACTGTCAAAGATCAACACACTGACAGATTTCAGTTGACACTCACCTCAAAGGATGAATCCAGTTTTTAACAAGCGATTAAAATATTCCCTTCTCCACCATAATCACCTTCATAATGAAGCAGTTCAGCACTGATTTAAGTTACACCGGTACTAATGGTCATTTTCCCTTTGTGCTAATGAAGCAAGGAAGCAACTGCATATATGGTAACTTGCACTGCTTAAAAATATAATGTACAGGCACAAATAAAAGCAAGATATGCAGTATGAAGCTGTGCAGGCAAAAATACACTTCATTTTAGAGCATGACTGGTATGGATATTTGATACCACTTGTATTAAATGTATGAAAAGGCGTGTTGGTACAAAAACAATAGGAAATGCATTCTTCTACAGGCTTATCAAAACAAATGGCAAATAAAAGCCTAAAAAAAGAACTCCGTTGAATCTTGCTGCAGAAGTTACCAAAGCACCGGCTGTCTTGGAGGACTGCATTTCACAGCCAAATTTGCAGAGACAGCTGCTCAGGTGTCCTAGAAGCAGGACACTACTCGGGGTATAAAGCACTAGACTCACAAATTAACAGCAAGTTACAAAGTGGTCCTGTTTTCTTTTTACTCCCTCACTCCCTCCTGAAAGGCCACAATTTACATTCACTGAGCAGTCATTTGTAGCTGCTTTAAGGCATTACCATGTCCCAGCAACTTGCTGTGGAGCCAAGAAGAACTGGCAGATCTGAATAGGGGCCTCAGCCGTGGCAGAGGAGCCCAGCTCCCTGGTTGCACTCAGACATGTCATTTCATCTACAGCTCACCCCGGCTAAAGCACTGCAGCTGGTTCAGATTTGTCAGCAGAGCTACATGTGTAGTTACACTCTGACCCAGTTTCATCAGAAGGCTTTGAGTTAAAAAACAGTGAATATGGTTAAGGACCAACTGCAAGCAGATTTGTAAGGGCAGTGACCTCTTTGCTCCTGTAGCAGCAGAACACACAGCTGCTGCATTTTTCAAAACACAGGAGTTATCCAACTTCCCCAGCACCAAGAGAATCTATGCATTTTAAAAGCCTTCAATTCCTTCCAGCAGGCCTCCAGTTTTCTTCCTGCTCACAACTAAATACATTTTTAAGTTGCAATTTGAACTACTGAAGCAAAATTTATATAACAAGTTAATATCAAAACAAAAATATTCAAGCTAGTGACCAAGGACTTACATAAGATGTTCTCTCATCTCACTTGACAAGTTGTCCAATATCTACTTACGTTCCTGCCTATTCCTGTTGAACAGCTTTTTGTCTCATGTGTAGACTTATTTTAGGCTAAAAATCAAGCACTTATTAGGCACTCCTAGTAGAAACTTTACAAAGAGACAGGAAGAGTTACAGAAGTCTTTTTTTCACTTCTAATTCTAAGTAGTGAGCAAGTTTAAGTTCTTCAGTACAAGAATTAAAATATAAATAAAATATGGACCCTCAAGAAAGCTACATGCCCTGTACAGTGTGAAACCCAGAATTAATAGGGGAGAAAGACTGTGACAGAATCACACTGGAGGGGGAAAGAAGAGCCACAAGTATGAGAGAAAGTACAATCTCAGAAGTGGCAGATGGACAGAAAAGAGAGATTTCAGGTCTTAGGGAGGGAAGGAACATCAGCAACCTTCACAGCTAATCTGAGCCAGAATATGATACTACTAGTGTTACATCATTAGACAGCCCAGGAACACTGGGTATACACAAAGCCTCCAGTGTACACGGCAAACTCCAGCTGTCTGCTCTTGTACTCAAGGTTACACGAGGAACAAGAGAACATTTCACTACAACCTCTTCACTCTTACTAGGCAAGAACAAAGACGCACAGATTCTATACTGGTCTCAAGAAGATCACTGATGATAAGGATTCAGCTTTCTATGCTTGTCTGCATACACTATTAATAGATGTTACTTTGAAACTGTAATTACTACTTGTGACCACACTCAACCTTTGCAAAATACGGATTACTAGAACCAAAGATTAACTGCTGTAAAACAGGGTATCTCAGAAACTCTCAAAATTCATTTCATGCAAACCATATTACTTACAGTGTCCTCTTTAGGTCTACAAGCAAAACACAGAAGCATAACCAAGTTTATCTTATTTGATTTCCAAACTATAATTATAGTCACTATAACAAATAAAAGGGGCAACTCCATTAAGTTCACTACTCTACTGGAGATTAATCCTAAAAAACTAGCAAGTAACATAACAGGTACATTTTATTAACTAGTAGAAGGAATCACATTTTGTTTACATGAAATTTCAAAGAGGCAAAGTAAAGACAAAAGGAGTTTGAAGGAAAGCGCTGGAATTCCAGAAAGCTGCCATACAGAGCTGTTGGCTTTCACTATGCGATGGTGGGGTTTTGGGGGAATGACCATTACTTTATGCCGGTGCACCCTGTAATTGCTGCAGCACCTAAAATGCTCTTGTAGCAATACAAGATGCAGCACTATACAAAGCCTTCAACTTTTTTTCTCCTATTTATCATGTATTTCAATTTGACCCTAAAGCAGCAAAATACAACTCAAGACACTAGGGATTAATATTAGGATATTAGTATAATTTCTAGTACACTTAAGCATGTATATCTGGGTGACTTAGTTGCTCTAAAGTAACACTGCAGCACCAGAATTAGGCCCTTGCACATTTCAGAATAAGAAACATCTTTTTTTTCCCCTTAACTTGGAAAACTCAATAACCTATTCTTTACTTCTTATCTCCCAGTAGCACAATACATTTGTAGGCAACCCCAGTTAATCCAGGAAACTCCAGTCACAGAAGTACGTGGATACTTTCAGAAAGAGCACCACTAACATATTCTATGTTTCTGTCTCTACAGTGATATCTATCAGAAAAATCTAAGCTGACAGAGCTACCTTTTGGGAGAGGTCAACTCGAATGCAAGTCAGAAAAAAAAAAAACAAAACAAACCCCCACACAAAGTCACTTCTTAGCTTCAAGAGGAAAAACAGTAAATAACCCTTGGAGTTGGACACTTGTTTTCAGCAAGAGACAACAGGGACCTTCAATAAAAATAACAAGTTAAACATTAAAAGCAGTGAAGGCAAAATAGTGACTATTGTTGTTCTGTACAAAATAAAGACAATTTCAAACCACAAAAAGTGGACATGAGAAAAGAGCAGGTCACATCTTTCTGGAAGCTGTTTTTGTATTGGTATCACTGAGAAGTCCAAGAGACGTATCTGAGGAATCCAGAGAGGACACTGGCCAGCAGCCTCACCGGGCATACTGTCCTACCCAGAGCACTGCACATCCACACACAAGCCAGAGGAGAGACCAAAGCATTTTTCTCCCAAAATGTGAGGTTCTACTTACCTCAATTTAGCCTACTTAGATCACCCAAGATTTAAGGCAAGAAGCAGGCAGGCTCAGCAGGTCCATTTTTGGAAGGTGTCTGTCTCCATGACAAGGCTGCCACAGAAACCTTACATGAAGTTGCACTTGTAATAGAATACACAACTACTAATAGAAGAACATACTTTTAGGTCGCGCTTGTTCTGGTGTCTCTGCTGCAGAGGAATAAAGATTCAGGCATTACACCCATTAGAAAAATCAAACCACCTCAGTAATTACTTGTCAGCAGTCTGCTACGTCGACTTGCACAAACCACAGTTTCCATCCTATGCAGCTGAACGAGTGTCAAGCTGCAGTCGTTGCAGACACTGCTTGAGGAGCCCTTCTCCTTCCTCTACAGTTCCATGCTATCCCATAGCTGTACTCTGACATTAAGGTGCCCAAGCCAAAGACTGCAGGAATCCTCAAGTTGCTCTCCATACTTCTACGCAGTCCTATACATTTAGGGTTTACTTGAAAACTCCTAGATTAGAAATGCCTTATTTTAAAGTGCTGTATAAAAGACAAGAAAGCTACTCTGAAGCAGACAAGATAAGGTTACATTCTGCTTTCTTTGGCATCCCATACTGAAGTCAGACACTTCAGAAATCAGAGGTCGTGTAAAATTAGAATTCTCTACATTCCCTTAAGATACGAGAGCAACACTTAAGGGATGCAGGAGAGGGACAACTCCATAAACTATCTTTGATGCTACATTTTAAAAAAAAGGTTTGGCCTTACAAACCAATGAAAAATAATCTATAAGAGATTCAAACACTTACAAGATTACCCATATAATTACTGAAAGAATAGATATAGATTCAGTATAATCGCTTCTTTTGAGCTTCAGTGAATAAGTAATCTTCTCTCAATACAGCATAAGTTTCACTTATTTTAAGCATATCAAACCCAGAAGAGATAAAAGCTGCTTTAACACGAGTTCCCAAAATAGACAGCTTCTTGTTAACAAAACACCTGTTGCTGAGAACTGACAGTAAGCACAAAACACATTATAATTTGTTTTTGTAAACAACATTATGTATAATTTTAATTGGCTTATAATGCTACAGTTCTACGTGGGCCTAATGTAAAGGGAGGCCCTGCTCTAATATCAGGGTTCCTAGCTGTCAATAAATAAAATGATCGTCATCATTTCTGGCTACAGCATCCTGAATGCAACTTAACTTCCAAGAACACTGTGATTACCATGCATGATGTGTTGCTCTATTTAGAATTATGCACTATGTCTAATTTAAGTGTTCAAAATTATACAATACCCTTACTGTGGTTTGATGGGGACCTCAACCTAAAGCTAAAGCCTGACCAAAGAGGGTATTTGGGGACAAGTTTTTGGGAGAAGAGGTATGATGATCCCTGTGGCAAAACTGCATTCCTCATCTTTAGCAACGCACTTAAATTTAGCCAAGGGACTCAAAGGTGCTACTTTGTTTTAACCCTAGGGTGTTGTGGTTTTTTTTTTTTTTCTCCTTTATTATTTCAGTCACTGAGGCAGACAGCTTACATGTTCCCGAGCAAGCTTCTGGATGTCTAAATATTAAAATCTATCACCCTGCACAAAGCACAGGAAAATATATAGTTGATCAGCAGCCACCATGGGCAACTGGTATTCACCCATCACTTCATATACTGTCAACTTTCACTGAAGAGATGAATACACCAACTCACTGGTCACAATACAAAGTTTTGCATCTTTCCTTAGTTTCCTCCTGTCATCTCACACCTTGCAGTGTTTCAGGCAGCGTAAATAGCCAAGTGACACAAATACATATGCATCCAATATATATTTATATGCCATCAACACAGCCATTTCATGGTACCTATCATTTGGGGCTTTAGATACTTCTGCCATAGTGTTGCTGGGCCAGGAACTAATCTACTTTGACACCTTCATTCTCCAAAAGCCTGGATTGGTTCCCGTATCTGTTCTATGGCACTGCTCTACCTATGAGCTCTGTGCCCAAACAGTCAAGGTCAACAGAGCTCTGCAACAAGAAGGTGGAACACCCAATTCGGATCAGAACTGAACTCTAAAGCCACAGCCACAGTGTAAACCAAGGAAATATGAAGCTGCACACATCCCAGAGCACAAATTAGGTACGAGTTGTCTTGTCAGCCTTAACTATCCAAGACAGTGTCAGCCTGACAGATAAGGGGCTAAGGAACGACCAGAAATTTGCAGTGTAAGGCACTCTCCTTTCTGAAGGTTTCCAAAGCTATACCACTCGCTCAGATGGAAAGGTCGTTACTATTGGAAGAAACTCGATTGAGGACAACTGGCATTTTTCCCACTGCCATCACGGAACAGAAAGTAGGATTTTTTTTATATTTCTTTCCAAAGCCCGCACAGAACAGACTGCACATATTTCAGTTTCTCAGCTGACAAGAAAGCCAGAGCTGACAGCTTTTGAGTGTAAGTCTGCATGGCAAACATTGTGCCTTAATCACCAGGGCATCCTTTTTACCTAATACTCCAGGTACAGCTCTGTAAACTGCCTGATAACCAAGTTAGTGATTCATTCTGTTTTCAGACAAGATTCAGCCATGCCAGCCTGCATTTCTAATACAATGTCTCCCCCACGTACTGTCCAGAACAGTAAGTTAAGAGCACAATAGCCTAAAAATAGCATGTCTGGATGCCACCGCCTCCCCATTTATTAGGATAGCACCTTTATACAGAGTCCTTTCTACAATTCTACATAGAAAAAAACAGCCATAAATGGCTTTATAGGAGGGACTTGTATCCAAAAGGGTGAAGCTGTTAACCAGTGCCATGGGATTCCCCCTTTCTCCTCAAGCCACACAAACAGATTTGCATTTTTAGAAGCATTTTGAACAATAACTCTGTGAGTACAACTGACCTCTTTTTATCCTCTTGTCATAGTACCGACTGACACATGACAGAGTAACAGCACTTTCTAGTGAAAAGAAATATATAAAGAAGTAGATAAACAGAAAACACAAGCTAGACCTCTCCAATTATTTTGCTTGGCATATTAGTCTATATTACACTTTAGATGAAGAGGGGAACAAAATCTGCTCACAAGATACTAAGTCTCCGTTGAAAAGCAACACGTAGCTTTCTACCACAATGGTCATTCCCTTCCATTCACGAACACCAGCCAACAGTGCTTCTACTGGGAAACAATGGAAAAATAGCACAATATATTCCATTTTAATATGGTATAACATCAGAAATGAGATGGAGATCTACAGGACCAATGCCCTTCAGCTTGGTCTAAAGACAAATTCACAGGTAACACAGCTTCAGCTGCTGCATTATGGTGGTCTAATTCCACAAGTACCACATCCTTGCTACAGCTTGAAAAACAAAAGCCCAATGCCCTAACACTGTCCCAGAGATTTCTTCTGTCTCCCACTCCATTTGTGAAGGCAAAAAGCCCCACACTTCATGTTGAAGAACATTTGTATCCCTTACATTAAAAAATGACTGCTTTTAACCCACAACCCTGGGTTTCAGAATAGTTTCCCATTTGAACAACTAAATTGATGGCGCTTAAGTAAACCCAGCAACACTGGAAGAGGCATTTTACACCACATACACTACTCCATGTAAGTTCATCATATAGAGCTATGAGGTCATACAAATAAGTTTCAATAAATTCTCAGACGGTTGAGGCGTGAGATGAAGAAACAGAGGTGTCAGAGCTGCAGCAAGGACAGAGGTATTCCTCAACACAGCAGACTGATATTTCTAGCATTCTGATTGCGCAGTGGGGGGGATGTGAGGTAGAAGATAGAAGGATAAGTAGGTAGCAACTAATCAGGGATTTATTTATATACAGAATGACTAGGTATAAACTTAAGGCTACAGATCAGTCACATTATTACTTTGCAGAATAACAAGCTAATTCTTGCAGCATGAGACCACAGGCAACAGTCAGAAGTTTCACAGACACCAAGTTAGGGAAAAAACAAATGCAGGAAGGCAACACGATCAACTAAGTGACCAGAGTGTGAAATTACATTTTGTTGGCGTTTTCCAAAAATTTTTTTAGAGCCAGTCAATTACTTTACTGCTATGCAAAGAGGGTGTTAAATCACAATCTAAGCAATAAGTCAAGTTTGACTAGATTTATTAGGAAGGCAAAAAGAATTCATGCACAGTTGACAGGCCAGTCCACACCAAATCAAATACTCCTTCGTCTCAGCAGCAGTGTCAGCCCTGCACGGTTTGTCACACTCAGCTGACAATCTGTTTGTTATGTAACTAATAATACACTTACCCTGACCTATTGTAACTAATGCCACCTTCCTCCTCTCCCAGGATACTTTAAATAAACCCTACGAAAACGTGTCGGTATTCAAAACAATCCTACTGTGCAATTCAAAAGTCTCTTCCCTCCCAAAAAAAAGAAGACAGACAAAACCAAAACGCATTCCAGGTAAGTCCTCCCATATTGACAATTATTTTTTTTGCCCTTTTTTGCGAGTTAGTAATGAAGATTCTTCTTGATATTATAAAACACTACAATAACTACTTTTCTAGTCACTTTTCCACCAGGACAACAACATTTGTTTGATAACTAATTCCAATTAATACCTACAAAATCAATTTATTTAAGGACTTAACACCAATATCCAACAGTACGTCACAACACCATGGTATTTGGGGACTATAATCCCAACATCAGAAGTCTGGTGAAGTTCACTTAGAATACTTTCCATGTGTCAGCAACAAAAGCTACCTTGTAAGCTTTCCTACCCAATTCTGAAGAAGCCAAGCAGGAAGAACAATCTCCAAAGATTCCAGTTTAACACTCAAAACACAGCCACTTCTTTTGCCCCTACCTTGCTAATGGTGTAGATTCCAATGCAAGGTCATCCTGTGGCACAGAAAACATTCTGATACATGATACCACTACATTACATGAAGGCCTTGATTCTATATATGATTTTAGAAAAACATCTTACATTCACACAAGGATAGTAGAAAAGTTATTTTAACCCTTCTTTGTGGTCTCATATCTCCCTTACCATCCCATCCTCAAAAACAGGATGATCAACAACTCATTAAACGCTTTCTTCTGACAATCTAACTAAAAGACAGCCTTTTTGTACAAAAAGGCATGAATACACCCAACTTAGGCTCAGAAATTTCACATTTTTGCATGCAGAATGCCTCCACATACAATTTAAAACCTTAAGTGGAAAAAATCTGCCTTCCCCATGCAATATTCTGCTTTCACCAGCCCAATTTTATTTGATGGCACACACAAAAACTGTCTAGCCTCCTGCCTTCTTCAAGCTACTGGTGAAAACTTCAGTCCTTGTTTCCAAAAAAATTTACATCCAGTGCAAAACATTTAAACAGACAGCACCTCACTTCTGTCCTCAAAATTACTGCTATTAAGCTCCTGTTCCAATTTTATTAAGTTTATATCTGTTTCCATAATCCTTCACACAGATAAAAATGCATTAGCATCATGAATCACAGGACTCACCAGTGTAGTGTTGTCTTAAACCCTGGGCGAGTTAAACTGTTCAGGTGGTTGCCTGGGCCTGCCAAGTCCAAGTCAGCCACACTGTTCACAGTTTAGTTCTCCAGATACAGGATTGTTTTGTTTCAGACTGACAAATACCATATCCTGAAGGTTAGTGATACAAATACATCCTGACAGTGCAGAATGGCTGAGCAGGGGTGGTCTTCAGTGTGGAGACAGTTTCGGCTTCTGCAAGATTGCTGAACCATTCAGTTAAAGGAAGAGCTGTGCATTAGTAAAACTGCTGCTTAAGAAGGAGCTATTTTTAGGAAATACTCAAATGCAATAGTTCATTTGTCTAAGTAATACTCGAAAGATTGTCTTCAGTCGATCTAAATGGAGCAGAAGATGGATCAAGTTAGGATTTAACTCGGTTTATCTCTTAATGCATAATTTAATAACCAAAAAAGTTACTTTTCAAATGAAAAAAACCTCAGTTGCTGTCAACAACTGGAAAACAAGCAAGAAAACATAACTTGATCAAGGAAATATAATTTTTACACTGTCAAAGCTTTGTTTTTGCTAATCTCTATTTAGCTCAAAAGCCCTATAAACATAGTTAGAAGAAGGGATCTGTTAAAAATATATCACCCCACCCCTTCAATTAAGGGCTGAGAAGCTTATGACACATCTGAGACATCCAACAAGAACAGGGAAGAAGGACTTAATGTTCCTGATATTTCTACAGGTAAAAAAAAAAAAAGAAAAAAAGAGGCAGGTTTAAAAATCCAAAATGTTTCATGCCTCTCTTAAATGGATTTTGAAGCAAGAACAGATCCAAGCTATTTTTACTTCTTTGTAGGTCACATATAATTAACTGCTTATTTTCACAAAACCTTATTACAGTGTAAACATCACTGGCCAGATGATCTGCCCCACCCAGACTGAGCTCCACACCACAGGAGGCCAACTACCTCTGCGAGGAGCCCTTGAACCTGCAGGAGAGGGCTGTCCCTCCAGCCCCAACCTCCCCTCAACAGCAGAGCTGCAAGGAACCACAGCTCCTGAGGTCACCCCTTCGCCACCTCCTTCCTAGAAACTGCAAACAAACTCCTTAAGAGGCCTAGCCCCCTGTCTGAAACCATAAGCAGATGTCCCTTTCTGGATATAGCTGAAACTCTCCAAGATGACATTATTCCCCTCCACCAATCCCTTCTGCCTTGGGCACACAGCAATTAGCAGAAATGATCACTAAACCACTTGGGAAATAAGGGGAGGAAGAGGACGGGAAGAGAGCCAGTTGGGTTGGCTTGAGCCACTGATTAAAACAATTTAAGAGAGCCTGGTTGACTTTGCCTCCAGTGCTCGCACGACCCACTCTGTGGGAGGAGCAGCAGGAGGTCCCCGCACAGAGCAGAGGGCACTCAGCAAGGAGGAATCTGAAGCCCACGTCACCGTTCGCAGGATGGATGTCTGCCCTCCCTAAGGCTCCAAGCATGTTTGAGAGAGATCATCCCACAGGAGGCCTGCGGCCTTCTCTATTCTGTATTAAACAGAACCAGAGCACAGGGCTGCCATCCCAGTGCATGGTGGGCCACCCACTTCACAACACTGGGAAGTACCACCAGCAGCTGGTGGACCAGAGAGCACAGATCCCCTCGGCCTCATAAACAAGGGAGATCCAATTTGGTCCTGCCTTTCATACACAGGTTTACAAACACTTTTAAGAATCTCTTATTCACATCAGAGATATACATTCCATCCTGGCACAAGAAGCAGAGGCATAAATCCCACAGCACACAACACATTCACAGTGTTTAAGATCTGCAGATGGAGCATGTGCAGGAGAAGGTTTTATGAACAAGAAGTGCTGGAATAACCAATCGCCGTGCAGGGACAACACGGGTCCTGCCAGTGACAGCTTTGAATGCCGGCAAGAAACATTTGCTGTAGCCTGAATACAGAAGTTGTACAGCTGTGCCAGCAAAGTGGTATGTTTATCCTTTAGGGCAGATTTGCTTTCTACAAACAGCCTGCATTAGAATTATATACATGTGGTGCGTAGAGCTGGGCACTTCACTTCTGTCTTGAATAAATCAGGAAAACTGGCCCCAGATAATACATCTTTCTTAACTAAGTTGCAGGGGGCAGCAGAGACCCCAGAAGAATGGCTACTCCGTCATCAAGCAATATGATCCAAGTTGCCTCATGTATTCAGCTTTTCTGCCCAGTCTAAGCAAGACCAGCTACTGGCTAAACATAGTATTTCATAGCACACAAACGGTTAAGTCTGCTTCCTTTTGTTTAAGCAAGTCTCACACACACACTCAAGTTCACAGAAATTATAACAAACTAGACTAATCTTTATGCCCTAACCTGAGGCATCTGATGCAGCCACTCAGTCTAGGCCTAGCATAATTTCTAAATTAGTGAACCAAAATCCAGGTATTTAAACATATTCCAGGCTTAAGTATCTCCCCTGATACATGAGATCTTGCCCACCTCTCAGCCAAATGACCATATAAAGTCACTGCTCATTCTAAAGTAGCATTTCCAGGGCTTAAATACAATCTAGAATGTTAAATTGCTATAAACAGATAAAAACAGATAGCAAGAGTGAATTAGTAATTCAGACCTATAAGCCACTGGAGCATGGCAAGTTGCCAGCATGTCAAGACACTCTGACATTCAGAAAAGGAACCCATACCCAGCATTTTGGGAGAAAACAAGATGGCTCAATATGAAACGAAAAGAATGAGGCATACTTTAATAATCACACTTGTTCACATTCAGTAAAGGTCTAACCAATTGTCTCCCAAAGTCATTTGGAAGATTGTTGCTCAATTTTCACATCCATTCTACTATCATCTTGACTAATCAAAGAAAATCCAAACTCCTTAGACTCAACAAGTATTAGGGCCACGAATATTTTTCCAATTCCCAGGGGCAGCTGTACATACACATCAGTGTTTTTATAAAAAACAGGAAATATTTAGGGAAGTAAGAAAATATATCCACCATTCTGAAAGCATTGTTCTGTACGTGGCCCCATCCAACATACTTGTCAAAGACACAGAAAGGATGACAAAAGTCTTCATTCCCATCAGAAACCCCCTGGCTTCCTGACTTGACACTTTCTGCTCTCCTCCCTCTCACCCTATCCCATGCCACCCGTGGTAAATCATACTTTTCCTCTTCCTGAAGACCTTTCAGACACAGAAAGTGTCATTAAAAATATCATATATGATAAACCTGGTACAGAAACTGAAAGTAATCTGCCCTCAAAGAAAACACCTGCTATCCTCAGGCAACACAGGATTCAAAAGAGATTCTGACCAATCCTAAAGAAAAAAAAACCCCACCACCACCTTTTTCTTTCTTTTTTGTTTGCTGGAAGGGCAGTAACTGGAACACAGGGCAATAACACAATTTTCCTGCCTATGTTTGTAACCAGAGCTCTGACAGACCCAGATACTCTGCAAAACTAATTAACAAAAAAAAAAAATAGAAAATGGTAATGTTTTACATAATTTTTACATATCTTTGTTCTAAATGCTAAAGACCTGTGAGACATTCAGCTAGCCAAGAACAACTGTACAGACAACAGCACAGCAGCCTTCAGTGATACAACAAAAGGCAATTTAAGACAAATGACTTGGAGCAAATGCTATCACTGAATAATCCCACAGCAGCTGTCATAATTCGTTAGCCGAAATCTCATCAGAATGGAGAGAAGTTAAGAGTTAAAACCGAGCTCCCTTCCTGTAACATTGTGTAACTCCGAGCCAGCAGCCTTATCCTCGCTCTTTTAGAATTAACATTTCTCCCTGCGATAAGGTGGAACGACTCGATCCTTCCACGCAAGGAAAAAAAAATAAAATAAAAAATTAAGAAAATCCAAGCAGAACCACCCGGTGCGAGCCAAGAGATGACAAAAGAAACTCGGCCAAGTTTGAGCCCCTCAACACCTTATTTCCTGCCCAAACAGCCCTTTTGTTCTGCTCCCCTGCATAAATGTTAATATTCTGCCATCATTAGGAAGCCAAACAATGAGGGGGAAGGGAAAAAAAAAAAGAAAAAAAAAAGAGAGCCCCACGCACATGAACTCCTGTGCCCCGCAGGGCGAACCAACGCCACGCCACGCGATTAGAACCGGAAAATTCCTACCGACGGGATCGCCACAATTTGCTGTTTGCTTCACCCCAGATTAACTTCACTTGGAGCTGCACTTCGGCGCAACCTAGCTCTGACGCACAGCCCCGCCCCCTCCGCCTCTATTGGCTCACACCGCGGAGGCCCCACCCCGCCGGCCAAGCTGCCGCTTCCTCATTGGCGGAGCGGCGTATCCATTATTTAAAGAACTTTTTCCTTGCTAGCAGGTTAGGCTGGGCGGGTTAGAACACCCCGGGCGAGCTGGTTCTTAAAGGGACAGGACCCCGCTGCCGGCGGTGACAAACTACCCACCCTCGGCCACGCGTCGCCCCGGGGAGAGCTCCGGCCACGGTCCCCGGAGCACCGGTCCCGGCGGCAGGGGCACCCAACCCGGCGCTGGGGAGCCAGCCAGAGGAGCAGCGGGCTGCGAAGACTTCCCCCCAGCCGGGAGGGAGGCTGGTTGTGCTGGGAGCCCACCACCCGCTGCCGGGGAGCGGGGCTGGAGCAACCCTGGGAAGCCTGTAGAAATCGGTAGCTAAAAATAAATAATAAAATAAATTACATGGCTGGGTTGCCAGTTCCAGAGACTCCCCTGCCCACCCCGAGCGTGAGTCAGCAGGAGCAGCTCGGCNAAAATCCAAGCAGAACCACCCGGTGCGAGCCAAGAGATGACAAAAGAAACTCGGCCAAGTTTGAGCCCCTCAACACCTTATTTCCTGCCCAAACAGCCCTTTTGTTCTGCTCCCCTGCATAAATGTTAATATTCTGCCATCATTAGGAAGCCAAACAATGAGGGGGAAGGGAAANGTCCCGGCGGCAGGGGCACCCAACCCGGCGCTGGGGAGCCAGCCAGAGGAGCAGCGGGCTGCGAAGACTTCCCCCCAGCCGGGAGGGAGGCTGGTTGTGCTGGGAGCCCACCACCCGCTGCCGGGGAGCGGGGCTGGAGCAACCCTGGGAAGCCTGTAGAAATCGGTAGCTAAAAATAAATAATAAAATAAATTACATGGCTGGGTTGCCAGTTCCAGAGACTCCCCTGCCCACCCCGAGCGTGAGTCAGCAGGAGCAGCTCGGCAGGAAGCCATCCGCTCCGCCTCACGGGGTGCCATGGCCGCGGCCAGAAACTTTTCGGGGCTGACTCAGGGTTCACCCCACCGACCCTCCGCAGTCACCACACTTCACCAGCTGCATTTCCCACAGCTCGGCTCCCTCCTGGCACCGGGTAGAACCCTGCCGTTCATGGAAAGTGTTTCTTTCTCCTCCGTGTCAATGTCAAAGCAGTTCCTTACCCTATCAAGTCAACACACCGGGGGAAAAAACAAAACAAGGTTTAAGAACTATTTCACAACTGCAGATGCGGCACCTTGGTTAAGAAAAACCCTGCCCTGTTCCAAACAAACAATGTGGGCCAGAGCCAGAACACAGCCAATGTTCCCCCCCTCCTCCCTGCACCCACAAAGCACCACAAAACTCACCCAGCGAGCAGGGCTGCCTTAGAGGAAACACCTTCTTGTGTTTACTGTAAAATAGTTCAGAATATTAACCTAGAGGAAGATGCAGCACTTGTCAGCGTAAGCCCATTTGTGCTAGGTTTGTACTGCGCAGGGTGGAGGGAAACAAGAGGAAAAACTCCTTGTTTGAGGTCTCCTCAGCACCCCTCCTCTTGCCAGCTGGAGCAGCCCCCGCTTCCCTCAGACTTCACCTACACTGCAAAACAAATACCTGTTTTAAGTTTGGTAACGCAAATTAATCAAGTCCAGGAGTTCAGCATACCCCTTTCCTGCAAATACCACCCAACGTCAGAGAAATATTTACAGCTAAGTGCTCCCTTGAGCTGTGATACGTAAACCAAAGGAGAGCATATAAAAAAACACCTTCAGGAAGGCCATTTAACTCCTCTAGAACAGTCAAACAGCACATTTCATGTTACCTTCTATTTTAGAGCAATTTATCACACCACAAATCCATGTAGGGCTGAAAACCAAACTTTTGTTCAGTTTAAGTTAATAAAATTACAAAACACTACAAGAACAAAGTTAGTGAGATTTACATAACTTCCCCTACAGGACCTAAAATATAAACTGAAAGAATCAGAGCTTAATCCCTTGCACCTGAATTCAATGTCCTTCAAGTGTCACTACTGCCAGAAGTTAATCAAGTCCCCTGAGGATAACTCTGAGGCCACACTTACATGACACTTTTTGACCAAACGTTATTTAAGCAATCAAAACCAAGAACACAGTTCATGCAAATAAAACATACCAGTAAAGCGACCTCCGAGTTTCTCACTAAGCAATCTTGGAAAGCTTCAATTTAGAGCACGTTAATAACTTTAGTCCCACAAAAGCAACAGCGGAGGTCCCAACTCTCACCAACCAAAGTACGTAGTGCTAGAAGCCAACCGTAAAACTCCACAGAGGTCCAGCCACCTTACAACTGCAACAGGGATGAAAAATAATGTTTATCATCAAACATCCCACACTTCAGCTTATGCTGCTGTTACATAGGCGGCAGCAGCTCCTTATCACCACAAGGGAGAAGCTTCATCCCTTTTTCTCTCCACCTTTCCCCTCCCAGTCACACAGTCTGGCACACTCCCTGACCCCAGCTCCGGTGCTCATCAGACCCTTCCATCTGCCCGAGTCACTGAGCTGGCAGAAGTTTGGCCAGCTTCTGATAAACAAGGGCACGGCCTACCCAGAGCATAAGGGCAATGGTGAAGCAGATTCTCCTCCACTCAGCCCTGTGACCTCCTACATCTGCTTACCTCATCTCATTAAAAAACAAACAAACAAAAAGCCAACCAACCAAAGCAAACAAAAAAAAAAACAACAAAAAAACTAAACAAAGAACACCACTACACAAAAAAACAGCCCACAGAACACAAAACCATCTTGCTATGAATGCCCCCAAAATAGTTTGTCATCCTCATAAAAGATTAAAAAATAAGCCAGAAGTCTGTGGAGTATTGAAACTAGGTTCACAGTTGACCCACCTGACTGGATTAGGCATCATGGGTAAACACGTATATATCTAGATGTTGGGAATCCAGACAAAAAAATTGTTATTCTAGTTACTATCCCATGCTGAAGGAGACCTAGTGAAACTAAACATTAAAAGGCCCAATTTATAAGCTCAGTTTCTGCACGTAAGCCACCTATTTTCCCTGTAAACACACACACATTATGGAGAAAACACAGAGGCACTATTTTAAGGTCCAGGCTCCAAGTTATGCCTTTGCCACTCTTACAATAACTGTAGTAAGGCAGGAAAAACAAAAATAGCAGATTGCAGAGCAAGTACATTAAACGAGGAAGCTTTGTCAGCAGCGTAAAAAAGATTGGGTTTGCTGCTGCTGAACTTCGCACTAAGGACAGTAACAAGAGAAAGCACCTGACTCTCATTTGACTATTGTAATCATGGAACAACTAAAAGGCCATTTGTTCTGTCATCTTAACACACACAGAAGACAGCAAGTTTGGAGGACTTGACAGCTCAAGAGATCAAGACCAGAGCCTTTCATCTTTAAGTCACCAGTTCAAACGAAGACCAGAATAGTAGCGATCAAAAGCTACATGTGATGGCTGCTCAGGGATTAGATGAAGAGATGGTGACTTGCTGCCCAGCTCCCAACAGATCAGCGTGAACCACAAGAGCTTTCTTCACAATTTTGCACCTGTTTTTCACAGTCTCAAATACATTTTACCTCCTGGATTCTGTACATGTTAATCAGTAGCAAAGCAACTGAACTGCTGCGTGCAAATACTGAACTTGTATTGTAGAAAAGGACTTTAGCCTCTGGTTGTCAATTATATCAGCACTACAGCACGGACCGAATTTTTTATTTATTATTTTTAAACAATTATAGCTCTGTCTTTTAGCCTTTTTATTATCAGAGACAGCTATAAAAGTAATATGCTGCAATTCTGTTTACAAACAACAGTTCTCATAAAATTGCTATATGCCAATATGTTTGCAAAAATGCCAATTTAAAAAGTCCATTAGTATAGGAATTTCAGAACTGGCATTTGAGAAGTGATTTTGAGATACTAGTCATAATTTTTTAATCAAACCTAAACAACCAGCTTCATGAGAGCTACATCTACATAAGGATGGGGGACAGAAAAAAAAAACACCTCCCTGTATGATTAAAGAAACATTCCTTTTTGTATTCTTATACATTCTTCATCACATCCATGTGCAGTCTCTAGAAAGTCAATTAGCAATAGCTCTTTTCCAACCTGACTTTAGTTTTAAAAGTCTGTAAAGGTATCTGGAATTTCCAAGCAGGGCAGACAAGATGAAAACAAGTTCAGAGTGTATGTTGACTGAAGGTTCTGAAGTGCAGGTTCATTGTCCTGCTACAAACACTGCTACCAAAACCCATCTTGTACGCAACCTCAGCAATAGACAGTTAAATAGTTCTTAGTAGCACATTACTTCCCAAAAATGAAGCTGACGATGAAAAGCCAAAGTCCTAGAAACTTCAGTATCCTTAGGAGTAACTAAGGAAGCCCTTGCATACAAAGAATTCATCTTACTATTCCAGGAGTCTAGAGAGAGCAACATACCAGACTGATGAGATTACTGAAATCTTGAAAAACTTTAAGATCCCTCTGTGCTGCTTTCAATCCAAGATGTCCTGTAGCGCTGTAATAATCAAACCTGGAAACAAGAAGGTGCACATCATAAATACTGGGTCTTCATCAGACTGGGCTGGTTAGTTGTCTGGACAGCAGTACAAATGCACCAGACAGAAACACATTCCCCTGTTAAGCTTTAGCAGCTACCTCAAACCACCCAAAGCTTAGCTACCCAGGGAACTAAATTCATCCTCATGTTAAATTCCAACTGCTTCCTTCTATATAGAGAATAAGCCATTAAAATAACAGTCTTTTTGGGTTTTTTTCCCCTCTACCTTCCCTCTTATCTCCTGGTCTACAAAACTGCACATCCTTAACATGTCTCAATCATTCCCAGCAGCTGCCATGTTGGTTTGGATCTAGCAGTTTGATTTTTTTGTTTATTTGGGGTGTTTGTCCCTGTTTTCTGTTTGGTTTGGGGTTTTTTGGGTGGTGTGTTTTGTTGTGGGGTTTTTTTTTGGTTGGGTTTTTTTTGTTTGTTTGTTTGTTTTTGGTTGTTTTTTTTTAATTGGGTCATAGAATCATATCTTGTACAGCTGTACCACCAAGGACTCCAGTAATAGACGGCCACATCATTTGCTTCAGAGTCCTTGACAAAGGGTCCAGACATTTAAAAAGACTTTTCCTTGACATCCAACATGTCTTGGGTGGAAAAAAGAAAAAAAAAGTATACTAGTTTGCATTGCATTCAGCATGCTCCAAGTTAATTTATACATAATCTGTAATACTCTTTATAGCTTAAATAAAGTATCTTGAATGCAAGTCATAGCCCATTCAGTAATTAAAAAAAAAAAACAAACAGAAAATAGCTGCATGGGTATTAGCTGCCAAGAAAATAGAGCCAGAAGTTTGTATACTTACAATTCTCTCAGAAATCAGACTCATTAATATAGCTGTTACAAAAGGACACACTTTCACAGAAACAGGGATTACCTTTATCTGTTACCATGGTAACCTCTCAGTAGTTTGTGTTAATGCTACTCTCCTTCTGATAACTTGCCACTATCTCTTTCAAGCTATTTGTATAAGGTTTTGAATGTGCCATCTGAGACCATAAAGCAACAAGAAGTTGAAATGCAAACTTACACTCTTAGATCATACTCTTAAAAGTATATTATATAACATACAATGTTCATTTTCGCCATAAATTCACGATTAGTCAAGAAGTAAATTTATTTTAAGCTGTTATTATTTTAACATGATTCATAGTTTCGCAAGACAAAAAAAAAATATTTTAAGAGGTATTCTAAGACAGACATTCCTCTATCTGGATACTAGTAAACCCAAGGAATTCTGCCACTGATACGTCATAAGACTTTGATACTCATTGTCACAAGAAACAAAAATCCTCCCAAAACACATTGGTACTCTGGCCTGAACAAATACATGACACATCAGGAAAAAAAAAAAAGCCAGTCCCCTTGTTCTAGATTAGGTGATAACTGATATAAAGAGCAAGTGTAGGCATCTCAGCACTAGATAAACAAATTGGGCAGAATTCAAAAAGCAAAGCTATGAAAGTTAGATGGAAAAGAGACTAAGGAAGGAATTGACATATTTGCTTCCTCAATTGTTGTGTTACCTTCATTACCAGTTCAGAAGAGGATTAGCACTCTGTGAAAGAAATTATTTCAGATGACATCAGACAAACAACATCATTTACTTGGAAGTAGTAGGAGGAACATAATTGTTTCCTCTTTATTTTTTCCCCCTTAAAGTTCATAGGGCAGCTTACCAAGCTGCACCCTTCTCCCTTCAGTGTACACAGACAGTTTGGCACAGTTCAGTGCAAGCACAGATCCTAAGAAGAAAGAAACTCGGCACGCTCTTTACTCTCCAGAACTCTTATGCAATGACATCTATTATAGAACAAGTCTGGACAGATGTCCAGGGAATGGACTTCAAAACAACACAACGGTGCACTTTAAGGCAGTCCACACAGTGGGAGAAGAAACTACCATCAGTTTTGCCAGACATGCCCACATTACTTCAGCATATTTGGTGGACGCTTCTGTATTTGGTTGCTGTTGCCTCTGTTATTGGCAGTAAGATAATGAGTATTTTTGGGGTTTTTTTAAGACTGCTCTGTTCTAGTGGAAGGTGTCCCTACCCATGGCAGGGGGGTTGGAATTCGACGATCTTTAAGGTCTCTTCCAACTCTAACCATTCCATGATTCTTTGATTGCCCCATCCTAACACCGCATGGAAACAGGAGTGGATGCTCGTACCCCTTATCTATCACCACAGACTTTTAGCAGAGCCTAGAAGGTGGTAAGTTTGGTTCAATTTCGCAGGGTTCCCGGCTGAACGCAAGAGCAACAACAGAAAAGAACTTTTTGCAGAGTACCAGGCAGAAGGCTGACAGGCTGCGCAGGCTGAAACTGCACCTTGCTTCCTGAGCGCTCCCCTCCCCAAAACAGCCCAAACCGCTGCCCTCAGCTCACCCCAGGAGCGGACACACACACACAGGCACCGGCTGCGGCCCCGGCCCGGGGGAAGGCCCCGGCGCAGAGCCGGCGGGGAAGCCCTGCCTCCCCCCGCCCGGGCACCGCCGCTCCTTCCCGTCCCCTCCCCGCAGCGGCTGACAGAGCCCCCGCCGGCCGGCTCTGCCC
>VXBW01003967.1:1003199-1030267 GCA_013400375.1 Thinocorus orbignyianus
CTCACCTGCCCCCGGGCCCGCCTCGTCCCGCCGCCGCCTCCCGGCCCCGCTCGCTCCTCACCAAACTTTTTTCCCCTTTCTCCGTGTTTCGTTGCCCTCAGAGTGACGCGGACGGGCGCTGATTGGCGGAGCCCAGGAAGGGCGGCCGCCAGCAGCAGGAGGAGGAGGAGGCAGGGCTAGGGCCCACCACTAATTATTACGAGACCGGCGGCGACGTAAACCACAGGATGCTATTTAAAGGGGCCGCGGCGTGGCCCATGTTTCCCCCCCGCCTCGTCAGGATGACGAGACGAGCGGGAGCGGTAACTGGGGAGATGTGGGCAGAACCGGGAAGAGTGCGGGCAGCGGCCGCCAGCACCAGGCAGGCTGAACCCAGGGCCGGTGGGGGGCCTGGCCGGTGCTGGGGGGGCCGCTCCCCTCAGGCTGTGGGGATGGGGCCTGCGGTGTCCACTGGGGACAGCCCGTGAGGAAACAGCGGCCCCCTCACAGCCTTCTTCCTTCTCAGTTAAATTAATCCTGCTCTTAAAATCCACCATAGCTGCCCCACTATCTTCCCCTCCGACCGGAGGAAGGTGTGTTTTAAATCCTTGAGGGAAAATATTTCCTGGGTGGGCTCAGGGTAGGCCTGTCCATCCTCCCCTCGCTGGTCACCTGCTGGACACCCCCCTGAGAACCCAGCTGGGCATCTTCAAGCTCTTGTTATCTTCAAGATACCACATGACTTGTTTCTGGTTTCTTTATTATTATTTTTTTCCGTTGTGGGGCTGTGAGGCAATACACCACAGCTTATTTTTATATACGTAAGGTTTTCACTACTCAACACAGGCAGCTGTGAAACTATCCCATGAAGGAAGGAAGGTTCTAAAGGTGAGATTTAAGGACGATGGGTGACTTGGCGGCTGGAAGCAGCTAGGGAGGGAGGACAGGATTCCAGAGAGATGAAACAAGCCAAATAGAGGAGTTTTATCTGTGGATAGCAGAGGGGAGCAGGCCAAGACTGGAGGAGCTGCCAGGAGGTGAGCTGAGTTTGCAGAGACTTTTGGAGGAACCAAAAAAAAAAAGGCAAGCAGTTGTGAAGCTCAAGAAAAGTCGGAGAAGTTGAGGATGGGTAAAGCATTTCCATTTCCTTGGGGAACAGTGAACAGATTTTAAATGTTTTGGTCTTTTTTTGAGCAGGAAAACTCAAGACTGCCCTAAGGAAGGCATTGCAAAAGGACACATAAAGATTCCAGCAAAGATAAAGACCAAGCAAACACTCTTCCATCAGTAAAAGCTCACTATATCCAACTTTGTGAGCTGAGTAGGTAGATCCACAAACTTGGCAAAAGCACTTAATGGGAGGAAGGCCCCTAAGTTAATTTTGTTTTGAGTATCTGAGCTTGGATCGACACCAGAAAATGCTGGTGCAACCAGCATGGAAGTGCTAACATAGCTTTACAGCTATTTTGGTAGAGATTATTCACTCTTGGCTGTCTTTGCTGATGCAATAAGTCTTCCAAATGCCAGGCTGCGTGAACAGAAGATGACCTGCATTGCATGTGGGTATCACAGCATTCCCCACAACATTATTTGGAGCACTTTCATGGTCCTGGCAGTAACCATAAGGAGCTGTAGGGAGTGATGATCATATTGCTCCAAGCTTATCCGTGATCATCCTTTTTTTATATATGAATTTTAAAAATCTTAAATTCCCTTTGGTTCATCTCAGACTGCTTTCTTTGTGCCAGGTTTCATCCCTTCCTTAGAAAGATAGATGCAGGGTAGTAGGGTGGAACATTCACAGCGTCTGTTCAGAAAAAGGCCAACCAATTCTTTTGCAGTTGTGAGCAACCAGCACAGCAGCTGGTAGTACAGCAGCAGGAATGAAAAGGGAAATGTAAACAGTGAACAAGATGGACACCTCCTGCCAGGAGTTATTGACCAGCAACACATGGTGGAACAAATGTTTGGTTACGGCATCAAATGTCAAGAGGGGCCAGCAGAATGTTCAAATGTGATCTTACTCAAGTTGTGGATGAAGCTTGTCAGTTTTCTGATAAGCCAAAATGGGAAAACTCCGTTACAATAATGCTGGAATAAGTAGATTTCTTGAAGCATTCAAAATGAACAACTTTGTCATGGGCAGAAGCTGCCACAACTCAGCAGAGGGAAACAAGTAGGAAATAGAGAACACAAAGTTTTGTGTCATCTGCAGAAAAAGAGTCAGTAGTCAGACTGTCTCTGATGGAGAAAATTCATATGCAAGATGACTAGGCTTATTCTTGGGGTGAAATAAAAGATGCAGTTAAAAATTAAATGTGCGTCTTGATTCACCATGAGTGGAAGACATAATATTAAAGAACTAGTATTTACTTTTCTCATTTGAGGACCTCAAGGCTGATAGGCTATAAAACCTTGCTGAACTCAGGAAGAATAAGGAAAGCATACAATCAAAGAGGTGACTAAGCTGTTAACCACCCAGAGAAGGGCATATAATCATAGAATGGTTAGAGTTGGAAGGGACCTTAAAGATCATCAAGTTCCAACCCCCCTGCCATGGGCAGGGACACCTCTCCCTAGAGCAGGTTGCTCAAAGCCCCATCCAACCTGGCCTTAAACACTTCCAGGGATGGGGCATCAACAACTTCCCTGGGCAACCTGTTCCAGTGCCTCACCACCCTCACAGGAAAGAACTTCTTATTAATATCTAATCTAAATCTCCCCTCTTCCAATTTAAAACCATTACCCCTTGTCCTGTCACTAGACTTCCTGACAAAGAGTCCCTCCCCAGCTCTCCTGTAGCTCCCTTCAGATACTGGAAGGCATCCTTGACACTGAAAGGATCAGAAATCAGGTAAAGAATATGGGAAGTCAAAAGTGACCCTGAGCCAGCAGATGACAACAGAAGCCTATTTTCTGTAGGCCGCTGCAGAGGAGTCAGAGGCTATTCATACACCTGAAACTGATAGGAATAGTTTTGATTTGTAAGAGTCCACCAGAGTTTTGCAGGACGTAGGACTACCAGAAGCACGTGGAGCTTGATTTGCAACAACACAGCAGTCAAAAAGAAGCTCCAGATGATTAAGTGGGGGATCCTGGTACAAGCTGAAATGCCCAGGCGGGAGGTGAAAGATTTCCCAACTATACCCGTGATCTGATGCTGTACGGCGAAACGGAACAGCCGGTGAACATTACTTCCTTATTTATAACGTCACAACTGAAACAGTGTTTAATCTCCTTGACCTGCATTATTTAGATCTGCCTGTCATATTTTTAAGGCTCCTGTCACCTTAATACTCACCACAACTTATTTTCATGTTTTTAAGGACCATTTATTCCTATACCTCTGCAGAAAATGTTGGCACAAATTTTCTGAAAGGAGTTTCTTCTAATTTTTTGTTCACTTCTCCCAAATCCATTTAATCTATTTGCTAACACAGAAGACCTTTCTATTTGGTTTTGTGTTTGCTTCTGCTAGAGTAGCTCATTATTTCTTTTGGTAAAGCTGTAGAAATCACCCAAGGAATCTTAGTAATGTATTCATTTGGAGGTAGATTTCTCTTCAGAGCTGGGAAATAGAAAGTCTCTTCTTCACTTCAGTGGGCTTTGGATCAGGTGTTAGCGCTAACATCATTTCACTTCTAATCTAGTTGTTTGGGGCCCAGCATACAGCCCTCAAGAATGCTGAAATTTTCACCATGGGCTTTAATGAGAGCAGAATCAGACCCTACTTCCCGAGAGGCAGCCTGTAAAAATCCAAAAGAAATAAGCACAAGGCTTTCTTGAAGAACTGAGCCTGAAATTTGATTTATTTTTTTTTTTATTCTGAATCTCACTGGTTATTTTTCCCACAGCCACTTTGACCTCTGTTCTCAGTCTTACCCTAACAGGATGAGCTGGAGTTTCAGTTACCCAGGCCTGCTGAAAATCGTGCCCAGCAGTCATTTGGCAGTGGCCTTTCAAGAGCAGCGATGCCAGCTCTCTATTGCAATGCCCACATTCAGAGATCTGTAGAGTTAGAGTCCAAATTTTCCTTGTATTTGCAAGCCCAGAATGCCACTGACTTCAAGGGGGTTGTAGAATTTTAGCCAAGGACAGAAATTGGCCCAGGATCTTTTCAGATTCCCTCATGCTTCTGTTTATACGATGTTATCATCAAAAACTAACAGCATGCTTCATGCTGCATTTTACTTTTAAATTACATGAAAGATATTTACTGTGCCAATGCTACATAGTTTGCAGGAAAGATGCACATATGGAAATGAAAAAACACTGATTAACATTAGGATTTCCAGCTTTCAGCATTCATTTCCCAAAACATCCCAGGGCCTATTTCTTATCCAAAAAATGCACAAATGAAAATCCCATTTCTTGGCTTTATATATGGCATTCTCGAGTCTTACTCATCAAATACCTAATGAAAATGGTCAGAATAAAAAAGCCTCGTAATGTATAAAAAGTTCAATACTCTGGTTTTGCTTTCTTTATACTGGTTTCCTGGTCAGAGAGATGAGTCCATCCCTAAAAATAAATAATGTTTTTCTGCCTCTCAAAGGGTGCAAGACAAAAAAGGAGATCTGGGGAAAGCTGAGCTATCACCAGTGATGACAGGTAAAAACACAGATAAAGGTTGAGAATGAACAGATCAAAACTGTACAAACAGGTAAGCGGGACAGCAGCCCCGTGGGGGACAATGCCTGAAAGCATCCGAGCAGCCAGTGGAGCCAGGTCCATGCTGCCCTGCCCAGACTCACGGCACCTGCTTCCGAGCCAGCACCTCAGAGATCTTGGAACCGCAAAAGGGACCTGAGAGCAAACTGGCTGCCGAGTGCCTTCGTCAGCAGGGAGCATCATAGGATGGAGGTCCTCCACAGAGCAGGGCTCCAGGCTGGTTCCAGTCCGAGCTGCTGGGCTGCTGGCATCATTCGAAGTGAGACAGATTGTTTTGCCACACGGTTACATATCTGGGAGCTTCCTTCTAAAGATAGCCTTGTTTAGAAATCTGAGCTGAGGCCTTTTAAAGCCTTAACAACTCCCTACTTAAGCTTTTAATATCCATGTTTAATAGTTTATTGAGCATGGCCTGGTATTCAGGAGAACAATGTGCCATTGTTGGCCAACAAGTAACTTCAGGCAAAGAAATTATTTTATACCTCTGTGCTTTTTCTTCTCCTGCATCTGCTTCATTTATGTCATAGAATCATAGAATGGTTAGAGTTGGAAGGGACCTTAAAGATCATCAAGTTCCAACCCCCCTGCCATAGGCAGGGACACCTCTCCCTACAGCAGGTTGCTCAAAGCCCCATCCAGCCTGGCCTTAAACACTTCCAGGGATGGGGCATCAACAACTTCCCTGGGCAACCTGTTCCAGTGCCTCACCACCCTCACAGCAAAGAATGTCTTCCTAATATCTAATCTAAATCTCCCTTCTTCCAATTTAAAACTGTTACCCCTCATCCTGTGACTACACTTCCTGACAAAGAGTCCCTCTCCAGCTCTCCTGTAGCTCCCTTCAGATACTGGAAGGCTGCTCTCAGGTCTCCCCGGAGCCTTCTCTTCTCCAGGCTGAACAGTCCCAGTTCTCTCAGCCTGTCCTCATAGGAGAGGTATCAATAGTAAAGTCTTTCAGGGAAGGAGTGGCTCAAACTATCTGTGTCTGGTCATGAACACAGGCAACTCCAGTCCCACTGAGAGCCCCTCTGTGGTCCTGAAGCCCACCTGTCACAGCAGCATCTTAAGACACGTTGGCCTCTGTATATACTTGCCTTTCACCCTACTGCTGAAAGAGGGTTTTATTATTCATTACTATTTAAAAGTAAACTCTGGAGTCCTAAATTCCATAATGTTGAAGTGTCCATACACCATGCTTGCGTAAACCCTTGTACAAATCGGTCACTGTACAGAAAGCCCAGAGGCTACCAACTGCTCTGGCCACTAAATACTAAACTGTGAGTAAAAAGGGACCAGAAATGTTCTAACAGCACAGGATTATTCCTCCAGCCACTGAAAAGTCAGCGCATGCAAGAAAGCTGGCCCGAGCTGACTTTCACAATTTAAGGGGAGCAAAGATCCCATCATCAGTGGGGCCCTGTTTGGTGACCCCTTCATAGCAGCACTCCTAGTGGAGCCTTTAAAAGCCAGCAGAATTTAGTGCATCCCAGAGGCTGTTCTGGGCCAATTTTAACTTCTGCAACTTTCTGTTGCCTCCACGGCATGTAGCAAAGCTCCGAGCTCCTACTGTGTCATTGGATTTATGGATTTATAGGGCTGTTCTATGTAAATAATCCCAGTCCCTGGGCACATCCTGGTGTCTAGAAAGCAAACAGAATGCTCAAAGTCTCTGTCAAGGATCTAGATACAAATGTTCCAAATGACAACGATGTCTGTTCATCTGTCTACCTGCCTGCTTCGGAATGCTGAGGGCACCGGACTGCTACCAAGTTGACACTCTTGTTTGTTCTGTTACTGTCCACCTGACCTTGCTGTTTCAGAGAGACGATTTGTCAGTGCCAGGGAAATCTGCTGCAACAACAGAGGGACTATCTGGTGTCAGTATTCTCCAGCTCCTTGAGGGAACTACCTCATTACAGAAGCTAAAATGGCGCTCACAGTGCTTAGACACAAGCCATTTGCTATGCAAAAATCTCCAAGCAGTTATTCACTTCTTGTAAAATTGTAATGCCTGAAGTCTTTTTTCTAAAGTAGTCTTGGATACTGGAATGACTTGAAATTTGCAGCCAATAAAAAGTTTTATAGCAAAGCAGATCTTGATCAGTGTTTCCTTAAGTGAGACAATTAATCTCCTCTGTCAAAATGTCATCAGATTTTGGTGCATTTAAAAACAATAAAATGTTTTACTGGAGAAAATAATAAAACAGGACAT
Organism: Thinocorus orbignyianus; assembly: GCA_013400375.1. Classification (NCBI taxonomy): domain Eukaryota; kingdom Metazoa; phylum Chordata; class Aves; order Ciconiiformes; family Thinocoridae; genus Thinocorus; species Thinocorus orbignyianus. The sequence goes on from VXBW01003967.1 coordinate 1,010,062, forward strand.
TTCTATAGCTCCACAGATGTTCATACTGCCTTTGAGATTTTGTACACTTTCTCTAGGAGATTTGGAGCTGAGACTTTTAATATACCTAGAGAGAATATTTTTGTCCCATAATATCATAGTATTTTGTCATGATCAGCTTTGAGCTCTCTCATAAACTTTGGCAAGGGACATCAGGCTGACCGGGACAGCTGATTGCTATCCTGGTATTCTACCTTAGGAAAGAAGCCTGTTGGAAGATGGATAGCTGTGGCTGCTTTCAGGTAGTACCTTTCATTCAAGGACCCTACGGCAATCACAGAAATCCTTAAGTCTTCCTAGCCAGAAATAGGACACAGCCTTGCTGCTTTTCTGACGTGTACTTTACTCTTTGTGGTATCGCATCAGGAAGGACAGAGTCTAATCTTCACTCACCTCCATGCTGGCCGTTTCCCAGGAATTCCTAGTGAATGTAGGTTACAAGCCATGCTCCCTGCACTCTCTACATAAGGAGAAGGAAGGGACACTGAAAAAGAGAGGGATCATGTTCCTGTCCTCTTGTCACAGATGGAAATCCCTTGGGTACCACCCATGACACCTAAGTGGCTTCTATGCAGCTGTAGCCTCTGTGAGGACCACAAGGACACAGAGAATGAGAGAACAGCAGAGGCCTGTCCATCCTCATTTCCACCCTATCACTGCGTTTTATAAAACCAAATCTGGTCCAGCTCACATGCTGTTTAATTTAATTTAATTTGAACACAGTCTGCTGCCTGATTCCTTATACTACCTTCTAATGTCTCATGCACTGTATAGGACATATTAAAAATGCATTCCAGCAACCTACCAGAGTTACACACAGTAGATGGCCAACGGACTTTCTGAGCAGAAGTACACATAGAACAAGGCTGAGGATTTGGATCGTTGACAGGTCTATGCTTGAAGAGAGGTTTGTCGGAACATCACACTCACAGGCACATTTTTGATTCTGCTGCTGCTGCTGTTTCTTAACGTGCATCAGTCGACTTGGAGTTTCAGAGGTTTCTGATTCCTCATTTCTTCCCTCTGATGATTTCCCCTCTTCATCTTTCTCCCTCTCTGCTCTTCACACTCTTCTGAAGTACCCACTAGTGAGTTGTAGCATTATGACATAATATGACATCATCTAGGAGATGGACATCAGAGCACTAAACCACACCTCCCTCTTAACTTTCTTCTCTCTGCTCCTTTCTCCCTTTTCTACTTCTCCTCTCCTAAAAGAGGAAAACCATGACACTAGAAAGAAGCACCTTCTCTCAGTCTCTCTGCTCCCCATCATCCCTCTTGGAGGGAGTGATTTTATCCTTTTGTTTAAATATCTCTAGAATTTGTGGCAACAGATTTATTCCCCCTCTATCTTCAATCTTCATAATGAATACATGATACAGTCTTTTATTTTCACAGTAATGGCTATTTGACAATATTCTCACATCATACGGGCTTGCAAAATTTTCGCTCCTTTGGCAAATTCCTAGTTATCAGTTGCCACGATAAACAAGTACTCCAACCACCTTAAAACAAAGCTTGGGCACTGCTGCTAGAATAGCCTTGAGCCACGTGGACTGCAAAACCATTCAGAGTAGCTCAATAAATATTAGAGTCATTGGCCTGTGCCAAATGCTGGTTTTAACAATTAGAGTAGCACTGGTAATCAAGCCAGCTCATGAAGACCTTGCCCAGTGTGTCCACCTACACAGCAGTGATGACAGCCTTGAGTCACGGCTCTAGCACATGAACACTGGTGGGCTTAGCTGCAGAAGGATGAGGTTTCATCATTCCCCTCTGTCTCCATCTTTCTTCTTCATGGGAAGTTTCCACCTTCATGGAGAGGGTAGGAGAAAGGGCTGGTAACCCAGTTGGCCCAGCTCATAGCTTAAAGCAGTGGTGGAGATGCGTTGGTGCTAAGATGCTGGACTATGACCAGTGGTATAGACACACAAACTTTAGTGCTACTTTTATGCTGGTATCAATAACATCCAGCAGAAAATACTGGGAGAAGTACTGATCATTTACAACACTACTGCTAAATGTGCAGGAGCCGATCTGCCAGAGCCCTTGCTCTTGGAAGAGAGGAATTTGGAGAAACACAAACCATAAAACAGAAGGTTATCTACTAATGAAACATCCCAGTATATTTCAAAATCAATATTAAGTCTTGAGTAAATCAGAGAAAGTAAAGCACAGAAAAGCATAAACCTTGAAGACCTATGTATTAGTCCATATCTAACACAAAAAGTTACTTCTCCAGGATTTTTTTTTGTCCAGTGCTACAAGAGATTTTCTGCACGATCCTGGGCAAGATGCATAATTTCTCTCTACCATGGTGTGACAGTTCCCTACCTTATAATAGCTTGTGTTGGGAGTTGCTGAGCATCAAAGAATACTCATATAGGATTATATCAGGTCCTGAAGAAGGGGGAAAGCCTGCAAAAGGCAGATAAAAATGGGATGAGTTCAGTTGTCCGTGCAGTCAGTGGGAGCTGAGGGCATGGTGGATGCTCAGGCATTCCCTCAGGCTCAGCCTCTTGATAAGGAAGCCTTTCCCTAACCAGCGTGCAGGGAGTAAGTTCTGCACAGGGGCAAGTATCTACACTCTTAATACTCAGTGAACTAATTTATTAATTGCAAAATAAATGTTGCTTGATTTCTCATTACCACCTCTTGTAGAAAATATATAAGTGAAGTCAGGACTGATTCTTCTCCTGAGGAACAAGTTCCTGATAAGGTCTTGGTAAGTATTTAAGTAAAATTTCTAATGAAGTGGGTACTGTACACACTGCACAAGCTTTGCCTGTTTAGCAAAGCGAAGTAGTTACTAAATGTGCAGGGACTGCACCAGCATAGGGATCCTTGGCAGTGAAGAGTCTAAGTACATAGACTACCCCTCTACTCAGCACTAGTGATGCCCCATCTCGAGTGTTGAGTCCAGTTTTGGGTTCCTAAACACAAAAAAGACATTGAGGTGCTGGTGCAGGTCCAGAGAAGGGCAACGCAGCTGGTGAGGGGTCTGAAGAATAAGCCTTATGAGGAGAGGCTGAGGGAGCTGGGGTTTCAGCCTGAAGCTGAGGGGAAACCTTACCACTTTCTACAACTACCTGAAAGTAGGGTGTAGAGGGGCTGGGATCAGTCTCTTCTCCTAAGTTACAGGCAATAGGACAAGACAAAATGGCCTCAAGTTGTGCCAGGGGAGGTTCAGATTTGATATCAGGGAACTTTTTTACACTGAAAGGGTTGTTAAGCATTGGAATGGGCTGCCCAGGGAAGTGGCTGAGGCACCATCCCTGGAGATATTTAAAGATGAGTTGACAGTGCTTAGTGACAGGTTGTTGGTTTTTTTTATCAGAGTTACGCTGATGGTTGGACTAGATGGTCTTAAAGGTCCCTTCCCACCTAGACAATTCTATGATCCTATAGTGACAAAGACAGGAGGTGACAGGGGTGAGTGTTAGCAGATGACCAGGCACGTCAGTCCTTGCGGTGCTGTGTATGTTAAATTGAATAAGGCACAATGGGAAACACTGGAGAATGCCAACATTTGGGAAGACACCAGTACTTTGAATTCATTTGGAGCTGAATCACCTGACATTTTTTGAGTGGGTTTTTATACCCTTTAAAATGATTTCCACCCATGAGCAGTGCAATAACTGCGGACAGATAGAACAGCAACACCAACCATTTCTGTGCACAGATGAGAATCTTCCACCTGCAGTCGAGTTCCTTTCCCTGGCTGTTACCTTTATTGCCTTATGTATACCAGGGAACCAACACTTGAGCTGTGCAGTGCTTTGTCATGTCCAGGTAATTATAAGAAGGCCACTGCACCTGGTAGAACTATAAAAATGTCCTTATAAAAGTCTCAGCAGCATTTAACATTTTATTCATTGCTTTGTTGGTGTGTTTTGCCTGCAGTAAAACAGCCTGATGGAAGTGAGACACTACCACTGAGGGATAACAAACATTCTCCCTTCAACACGTTTCTTTAGCTCAGTGGCTTTTTTGTCCTTCCAGTTTTGAATCCTTGCTTTACTAATCTTCCTGCTTTCAGGAATGAAAACAAGACACAAACAACTTTCTTTTGCTAGAAGCATGGAACCAGAACAGGCAGTATTTAAGCTTTCATTCCTTTTCCACATGTGGAAAAGACTGTCTGAAAACTTTATTTCCCAAGGAAATATATTCCATGTTTTAATCTTGTAATGCCTGAATAATTGCCTTGCATATAACATTATCTCTCCTGTTAGTGACTCAGGAGCTAGAAGGAAAAATAAAACAAAAAAACCCCCTTAATACATACAAAACAACATTGATAGTTTTATTACAGAAGGTGTAGGAAGCCAAATCGCACAAGTGCAGACATAGCTATTAAAGGAAAATTAGAAAGTTGCCAGCACAAGGTGTGGCAGAAATAAATTTTCAGGTCTCCCAGACTTACAGACATTTGGTTTTCAAAATACAGGTTCGGTGTCTTCTTATTTGTCTTCACTTTACGTGCTGGGGAGTCACATGAAACAGCTTTGTCTTACAAATGCTGAGGCTGAAAATTCTTTGTTTAATAGAGATTCTTGAGTGCTAACATGACTCTAGAATCAAGAGATTTCAGAAAACCACTACCAAGACCACATGGCAAACAGTAATGTTTTAAGATTTACCATTATTAGTCTATTCAGTTCTAGCAAACTAACCAGTGTTCCCATAGATGCAGTTCCCTGTAGACATGCTGTGTTTTTCCATCCAGCAACCTTGTCTCAGAGCAAAAGGACTCTGTCAAGGATTTACAGGCATCTTGTTGCACAAAAGGAAGCAAAAGCAAGTCGGGGCATCATGAAAGTCCCATTATGTTCTGTGGATGCTCAGATCATCCATAAGTACATATGCATACAGTATGTCTGACTCATCCCAAATCCTGGATGTGAGTATAAAAGCCCCAGGTGGAGATTGTGCCAACAGTGCAATAAGCAACATGACTAACATCTATCATATGTAGTTTGTTTTCTCATTCTTTTTTTTTTTTTTAAGGGAAGGACCGCATGTCTTGGCAGGTACTATTAGTGCTCCCTTTGGATCTGAGAACACAAGCTCTAGGAATTACATCTAACACAGGAAGCAGAAGGTGATGATGTTTGTGTCAGCCATGAACCCCCGAGGGAATTCATTACTTACTCTGGGATGGGGCCTGTCCCCTGCCCAGACAAGCTGCACTGTCATTTTGCAGAATCCCATTTATCCGAGGGAGCTGCCTGCCAGCTAGGTGTTCGGTCTGAAGGTCTAGGTGATGGAGAATGCCAAGTTCAACCCTTTGAACATCTTGCTGTAATGCTCAAAAAAATGTTGAGAAGAGAGGAGAGAAGGCTTAGAATAAGAAAATTCAGAAATATAATCAATTTAACTGTACCAGGCTGCATTAAGGTGAAAAGATTAAATGAATATGCAAAGCCTTCGCCAAATCAGTGGCGCAGTCAGCCACAGGGTACAGGCCACCCTACTGTGACTTTCATTTGACACAAACCCATTAATACAATTTGAGAAAGCCTCAGCAAGAGCAATCTGTACTTCCTCAAAAGACTTTAGGTATTCAAACATGAAGTCATTGTGTGATATGAAAAACAAAACCTTCATTCTAGATGGAAACAGGAAAAAAAAAAATCACTTAGGTAGTTTCACTGAGGACATTCAGTGGCAGTACCAGTGTTGCCAACTCTGGCCATTAGGTCTTACAGTATTTCTCGTTTTTCTGAAAACAAGAAGTAATGCGTAGCTCATGAAAAATTAATGCCCTGAATTTCTAGCCTTAATGGTTGCAAAGAATGGCTTAAAGACCTGAAATGGGTGTGCCTCACAACCTTAGAAAAACCCAAAGGCGAATTGAAAATATGCATTTTGTTGGTTTTGATCATCCTTGTGATTTTAAGTCATGCATGACTTTTCTCGGAGGCCTGACTTACAGCTTTTAAATGTTCATATGGGGCTGCAGCATCCCAGGAAGAATGAAAAACGACTACAGGAGCTGTACCCAGGTGACAGGCTGGGGGCAACCAAGCATTTTGTATTTGCCAGCAATTGTTATTGCATCTTGGGTCTGACACTCCTGGTGTTTTGGGAGCAGAGCACGCTGATGAAGAGCAAGGCGAGGGGAAGAAGGATTCCTAATGCAAAAATAGGTGAAAGTTGATCCTGAGGGGAAAAAAAAAAGAAAAAAGAACCCAACCAAAAACTGAATCTAACTGCTACTGCTGCGTAATGAACAGTTGGGAAGACAGCGAGGGAAGGCATGTGTTTATATCGCAGAGCTGGTAATAAGGGATTCTTGTTCTCCTCCTGATTCTGCCACTGACTCATCCAGCAGGGTTAGGCCTCACTTCAGAGTAGATTAGACTTAACTATAGACCCAGCTGCTGTCACATTTACTCATGTTGAGCAACACTTTCTTCCCTGGTGATGCTATTTGTGAAGGAAGAAACTCCATAGTTCACAGAAGGCTAAGGACTGAGCCCCACTGGAGAAACAGAAAACAAGCATCCTCAGCACAGATGAGGTCTGTGCCTAATTCATCTCTTAATTAGTTGAGCCACGTGTAGATATCAGGATCAGTTACTGATCTGCTTCTCTCCGGGCTTTTCTTTAGGAACAAACATGCAGGAACTGAAGGCATTTTGAGAGTTGAGATTTGCTCAGTGGGCAAGCCCACCAACTCATCCTGAGCAGCTGGTGAGGTGGCTGAGGACCACCTACCCCCTCTCCCATGCTTAAATCTGAACCAGCAACAGAAAGGGTGAAGAATTCACAATGTCTTTATGGAGACACTTCTAGAAATCCTTGTCCTTAGGTCTAAGATGTTCTGCTTCAGAACTAAGCTGGATTTGGAGCCCTGTTTCTAGAAGTTCTGCCAGCCCTGAGGGCACACAGTGTACCAACACCCGAACTCGTTAGTGATCACTGACACACTAGAGTGTTCTTCAGTAAATCCCTCCAGGGAGTTTTTTCATTCTTAACCAAACATTTGATTGAAAAATAAAGTTTTAAAATTCAATCACATGCACAAACCTCTGGACATCATTTGTTCAGGAAATTTGGTTAATATTGATGAGTATTATCAACATTAATACATATATATTCTTTAGAGGTACCAATTATTATGATATATCTGCTTTTGTCAACACGGCTCTGTGCCGTGCCTCCATTCTTGGAGGCATCTTTTGTAGAGTGGCTGCAAATCTGTTAATAAGCACTAGATTAAAAACTAAATCTCATAGAAACTACATCTGTTTTAATTGTATTGTTGTAGCTATGCTGTTTAAATATAAGAAGTGAGCTTTTCACTCGATAACTACATTTGGAGTGAAGGAGTGAATTCAGGCCAGTGCCTCATTTACGTTCTTAGAGAGGCTCCTTATACTTTTGATTAGAAACATTTTGCATAGTCTTCCTTTGCTCAATTGCCTCGCTACACTTCCCAATTCCTAAATGATCTAGTTCACATTTATTGTCATTAGTCTAGTACACAAAACCAGGCTGGGCAGCTGAAGATCACCCGCTATTAAACACGCACTTCAGAACTTACAGCTGCCATAAACCCCTCACCTTTATGCTTACCGGCTCAAGAACTTCATGTCCCTCTTTTATTACACATCCATAACTTGGAACAACATAAAACCCCCCACATCATTGTTTTTGCTGGTAATTTTGCCATCCTGCTATTTTATGAGCCAGTCAGTTGGTGCCTGTACTCGCAGACCAGGTACTGCATCTTGATGAAAGGGTTGGATTATTGCCAAATAAAACAGTCAGAGTATTATTACGGCTAATATGCAAGAAGGGTTTGCAATGGGTTTTTAAATAATCCTCTACGTTTATATTGCACCATTCATCCCGAAGAGAGCCAAAGTGCTGTGGAGGCTGATAACGGGTCCTTTCGCTCATTGCTAAAACATAACTTCTGTAGAGCTGGAGAAATAGTGACCATCCTGCAGAGTGTTAGTGAGTGCAGTAGGTAATGAAGCAAACAATAATATTGCCATCTGAAATTGCAAGCTAATTACTTGATTTAGAATTTGATGAGGACATAAGAGCTGATATGCTGCTGCTTGTAAAAAATATGCCCTGAAGTATTTTTGGGTTGTTTCATCACTTGTGAGTGATGGCACTTCCACCAGCATTAGGTTCCCTGTCATCACACTTGGCACGCTATTTCCAACTGAGCTCAGGGACAAGATTGTGACTTGAGCAGTGAAAACTTAAATTTCTAGCAGCATACGAGTCACTCTAAAATATTTCCTAAGCAGCCCAGTGACTTGTGAAGCCTAGATGCCTTTGGCTCAGGAGAACTTGAGCGTACACAGCTTTACGCACTGCAGCCCAAACACGATATGCGTGGGAAGGTGCATGACAGGCAGCCTTCAGCCAGGGACGTGTAGGCGCTTTGCTGATGTCTGAGTTGTAACACAGATAATACCACACTATTTAACAGACAGCAAATCTTTCCTAAATGTGGTAGGAGGAGGATATGCGGCATTCTACTGGACTTAAAAGAGATGCATCATTAGTGTGTTCCCACGGTCTGCTCTGACTTCTGCTTTCAGGCTGGCTCTGCCACGTACACTTGAAGGATAGGAAGATCAGACCTGAATATGGGTAAGGTGAGAAATTCTTCTATTATGTCTTTTTTTTTTTTTAATTATTCACTGTGTTGCTATATGTAATTATGGAAGGGCTTAGTTATTAGCTGAACTAGCAGCTAGTTCCTGACAGACTGTCCATACCATGTTGCCTTTATAACCTTCCATTATGTAAATGGAACTGTACCACAAGTGAAGACAAGCGGTCAGATCTTCTCTTTAAATTTATTCCCAAAGGCAGATGGGAAGAACCAGGACAGCATACACCAAAACTGAAATCTTGCTTACAGGGAAAAGATGGGGAAAATTCCCTATAGAAGTAGTGGTTTGTGTCCAAATTGGATCCAACTCCATATTCTTGGCAAATTAAAGATTACCTTGACCCTACAGTTGAATGTCATTTTTGAAGCCAGGAGCCCAGCTCAGTCAAGAGTTGCCCAACTGGACTCCTGCTTTCTTAGCAGCAGAATAACAGCTGGATTCATGGTACAGACTTTGGATCCATTACAGTGAGCACTGATGTCGTAGGACATCTTTATCGAGGCACCAGTCTCCTCCCCTGACTTACAGTACTGGGAACAGCAGCATTCACATTGCAGTGCTGCGTTTTCTCTCTGGCTCCCCTGCATCAAGCACAGTATGTCAAACAATCAGTTTCAGATGGTGCTTGCTCTCTGTGCTTAACCAAAACCATTAGGCAAATTATTTAGCAGGGCACACAGGGATTTAGCAGTAGGATTCCCATTAATATGACCAGACATACATGGCTAAATCTCAGTACTAACACTTCCCTGCACAGCATTGCCTTAATAATCTTTTTAACTTCAATAGTTTATTCTGTCTATACAGAAATGCTGAAGACAAACTGAAGATAAGGCTTCCCAGATTTTAATCACTCAAAAGTCAATATTCTCTTTCTTCAGATTCCTCAACCAGAAGAAACTCTGTGATGTTGCATGACAAAAGGACAACGTGCCAAATGAAAAGCACTGTAATAGCCGAAACCAATTGCTATTGATCAGTCCTTCGTAGGCTGATAATTAACTGCTCTCTGGAAATAAATTTCTACAAATTCCTTAGGAGTCAACACTAACTGATGCAGTGATTTTACCCACGCTAACAAGAGATAGCCTTTGCTGACTCAGCATCCCCCCAATTTAAGTGTCAGAAGGTACCAAAATCTCAAACTTTAATAAAGGAAGGACGAGGACTAGAGACATCAGCATTAGTTTGTGTGGGGTTAGAGAGTACAGAATAGCTTGCAACTACACCCTAACTCAAGTAAGTAAAGGGCCTGTGTAAGACCACAGGCAGAAAGACACCACCAATCAAGGTATTTAGCTTTAATGGTGAACTTCTTACCTATCATTTTGGTTGCTTAACCAATGAACCTGCTGCAAAACATGCCAGTGGTAGAGAACAAACTTTCACTGAGTATCAAAACAGGCACCTCAGGGTGGAAAACGGCTTACATCATTACTACACCACCATTCAGATAGCTCCAGAGTCACATGCAAGAATCATTTACTGAAGGCTCTGCTGGACAAGTGGGATTGATTTGCAGCGAAGTAGCAAGAGATTTGCCTCTGCCATAAAGGATGGCTCAGCTCCCACATCACAGCACTGCTCCAGACCCAGGATATTAAGGACAACTGAAAACGGCACTTGTCCACCTTGATTCACTGAGCTCCAGGGGGCAGCCGTTCAGATTCTGCCTGATGAATAGTTGAGCTGCCTTTGCAGGTAGGGGAGAGGTAGAAGGGAACAACTTCTGGGAGAAGGAACCACAACAGTTGGCTGCAAGGCAAGTCATCAGCATGTGTGAATCAGAGCATCCATTCTGGGTTCTTGGATCTCTGCAAAATCATTAAAAGGAATGAAAGGATAAAGTTGTGGGGTATTTCTCTAGCTAGCAGAGCCTGTCTCCCTCAGAGCTATGAGCTACACACAAGAAGATACTAATTGAAATTCTAAGGTTTGTGTTATTAAAGAGGGCAGGCCAGATGATCTGACTCAAATAGCCACACATTTATCAGAAGGAAGGAGCCTATTTTGACCTTATTCACATTCAGTTGCAACCTGGCTATTGTACATATAAAGCAGAGGTAAAACACTACCAAGCCACGACTGCAACACCTATCCGGGGAAATGACTACATGGGCTATGGGGCAATGGACCTAGAGCATAACCCCTTTTTATAGCTGGCAGCTAAGAAATAAATATTGTATTTTTCTTGTAAACTGAGCACATTCAGTCTGGAGTCAGTGAGAGCCAGTAATCCTGCAGCTTGGAAGTGACATTTTTACTGAGTCACTTTTCACAGCAGAACACCACTTCCAGTGTATTATTGGGGTTGTAAATGTTTGTCTTGGCACTCCTGTCTTGTTAGTATCACCAGGAATAAGAGAATGCATTTGCTAAATTCAAACCCTATTCCAGAAAGTGAGCTTCTGGACCATACTGTGTTATCCAGCTCTGCTTCCTCAGAAGGTGACAGAGGTTTTCCTAATGCTTTAGAGCGGAGGTGGCAGCAGCACAGGTTGGACTCTGCAGCTGCACAGATCCAACACAGGGGGATGAACCATCAGTCAAACTCATACACGTGCACATGGAGCTGCAGGACAGGGCTTTAAATCTGCTGAAAGGAAAAAGATTGGATTACACAGATGCTTTAGGAGGAAAACATTAATGTCCTAAAGAGACACAATAGCTAGAGATCCCCAATGCACCTAAAAGGCCTCCTGATTTCACAAGAGGCCATGGTTAATGTAGAGAGCCTTGTTTGGCAAGGAATTAACACACTAAAACCCCGGTTATTTTCTTTGTTGGATATCCAGCTGGACAGCAGGAACAGAAAACCTGACTACATCGCACAAGCGTGCTGTGCTTTTACCTTCTAAGGGAGATCAGTTTCTATTAGATTGCAAGTTAATTAACTATAAATGCAGTTTATTGCTATTACAATTATTTCCAATTTTCCATTTGCAAAACATTACACACTGACAAAACTATTTATTTAGTTTAAAATGAGATTTTTACCCTTTTATGAACTCTATCATTTTAAACTATTTTGGAGAGCTACAGAGCAAATTAATTCAGTAAACTAAGCAGTAAAGGATCTAACAATAACTGATTAGAAATCCACTCACAAATTGACTATCTAGAAAGAGCGATTAGGAAATAACAGAGGACAGACTACAAAAACCAATGTTGTTCTACACCAATTTCCAGATTATACAAAAGTAGCTTCTATTTAAGTGGTAAAAAAGGAAAAACATTTGCAGGAGCAAGTACCTTGGATCAAAGATCAATGCACAAGAAAACAAACTGCTTCAAAGTGTGGTAACACAGTTTAATAGAATAATTTCACAGCTAGCAAGCCTTCCTGTGAAAGAAAAGTGATTTGAAATTATGAACTTGATAGGACTCTCTTTCAGATTGCTTCACAAGCACTCAGTCTTTGGTGACTTAACCACAACATATGTCCAAAGAATTACGAGCTGTGTATCTTTGGCATCTCTGAGGCAGATCTATCTGCTATCTACAGTGTCATGTGGGAGAAAAAAATGGGATCCAAGAGGTGTATACACACAGAGATACATAAATGCCAAAACTAGCATCTCACTTGGTAATACGCTACATTAGCTTATGTATTAAAACTAGCACCCAGGCTGGCTGAGATCAAGGTGCCAGCATGTTAACTGCTGTACAAATAAACAGCTCCACTGGCCTCCAACAAAGGACAGAAGAAAACAAATATTAGGGCTCTGACTCACCCACAGATGGCAAATGACTGGAGTGATGCGCCTTTGAGTCAGCTCTTACCTGCTTCAGCTCAGTTCAGTTCAGCTGGTGGCCACAGACTTGTTGTCATCCGTAGCCTGGGTAAGCCATCACATCATGACCCATACCAGCTGAGGCACACACAAAACCTCCCTTTTAACCCACCTCCTTGGGAGGGCTACTAAATATAGGCGAAAGACACACACCTGAATGTAATTCTCTAATTTCCTCTATTTTAAAAGTGGAGAACTGAGTCACAGAAGGTTTTCTCAAGGTCATGTAGGAAAGCTGCAATGTAAGTACAAAAATTAAGTCATATGTGCTGAATCAGCAGATCTTTTGGAGAAGCCCAGCCCACAGACGGGGAAACTAAGCTTCAGAGAGCTGAAGGGGTCTGCCAGGCCACAGGGACCTCAAGTTTTATACTGAATGTAATGACTCTAGGTTTTGTAGCTTGCCACCAGAGCACTGGTTCCTGCCAATACACGCAGCTAACAACTGAGTTGTAGGCAAGTGAGACAACACCTCCCAATCCCCAGCAGTCAACCAGAAAAATGAACTCCCCCTGGATCAGCAGCGGTCATTTATTAGCTCCAGAATATAAAGAAGGAACGTAAAGCAAACAAATTATGCTTGAGGGGGGCTTTTTGGATCTGGGTTCTGAGTTGCAAAATAGATTGGGAATGGCTGTTTATTGTCAAGCCTCCAAAAGGAGATTAAGGGTAAAGGAGAAACAAGGATGTTGCTGTTATTTATGTTGCTTGAGCACTGGCCATTGAAAATGCATTTCTCATTGAGTGATTAACAGTTATCCAGCACAAAGAGCAAATAAAACCCTTGTCTAACTCAGTCAACCCCATTCTCTCTGGTCTTGCTGTATTAAATCACATGAAACTGGCTGTTATACTGTCACTCCTTAGTATGATGCTATGTCTGCTATGATGTCATGTTTTAAAATCAAGAATAATTAAGAAAGCATGAGAGATCTTTAGTTAAAGTTTTTTTCTCTTGAAAATCAATAACTTTAGGCTTCATTTAGCTCCCTGTAGATAGATTCACATCCCTGCACAGATGAAGTTACCAAAATCAATAGAGCTTTGCTGAGGCTCAGACTGTGCTGAGCTCCTCTGACTTCATGAGCAAAGCACTCACTGCTGGTTCTGAGCTTCCATCTGCACTTGGGTTTAAAAGGTTTCTCGGCCCTAGAATACACCATGAAAGCCCTTGATTAAGTCCTTATGATGCATAATTCCCTGGCATGCCAAGAATCTAGTCCCAAACGGATACAAAGGCAAGTCCGCTGAGGACGAATGGGTGTTGTGGAGTTTTATTGTGAAAACTCAAAATGACATGTGCTGAGTTGCTGGTATGGAGTTTGCTTGCTGTTGCTACTGATAGCCATTAAAAAGCCTCACAGATTAAGTGCAAATATCCCTACTGTTGCCTAACGAAAGACTATCAATCACGGCCCCACTCCTGCTGGTTTGTGAAGGCCACAGGCTTTGTGTGGGCCCAGCACTTCTCCCCATGCTCCCTGAGCTGGGGCTGGAAACTCTTCCAGATTTTATGGGGGAAATACCCAGCATGAGGCAATCCCTTCTCCTGTCTGGGGCATTCTCCCCCTCTACTCAGCCCTGGTGAGGCCACATCTGGAGTACTGTGTCCCATTCTGGGCTCTCCATTTTAAGAAAGACAAGGACCTACTGGAGAGAATCTAGTGGAGAGCTACGAAGAAGATCAAGGAATGTAGTACCTCTCTTATGAGGAAAGGTTGAGAGACCTGGGTCAACTTAGCCTGGAGAAGACTGAGAGGGGACATCATCAATGCTTATCAGTGTCTAAACGGTGGGTGTCAAGAGGATGGGGCCAGACTCTTCAGGGGTGTCCAGTGACGGGACAAGGGGCAACGGACACAAACTGGAACACAGAAAATTCCATCTTAACATGAGGAAAAACTTCTTTCCTGTGAGGGTGGCAGAGCCCTGGCACAGCTTGCCCAGAGAGAATGGGGAGTCTCCTTCTCTGGAGACATTCAAAACCCTCCTGGATGGGTTCCTGTCCAGCCTGCTCTGGGTGACCCTGCTTTGGCAGGGGGTTGGACAAGATGATCTCTGAAGGCTCCTTCCAACCCCAGCCATTCTGTGATTCTGTAATTCTATGATTCAGATGTTGCTTTATTGCCTGTAACCATCAGCACAAATAAGCAAGTTTTGCATTGAGGTCCCTTCCAATCCAAACCATTCTATGATTATTTGAAAAGGCCTAAAAGAAATCTGCTTTCTGAAAGACAGAGCATTTTAGGGGTGGCGCAGGCACTACTATTAGCATCATTACTAACACGCTTACAGTGTCCATGTAGGATTAATTCCCTGGATGAACCAGGGGCTCTAGACACAGCCATGGCAATGAAGTGACAGGCAAATGTAATTCAAAGCACAGAGCACTGTAAAGCTATATGATTAAAACAACGAGCTCCAAAGCAAATTTATTTGTGCTTTGGTTAAAGAATGGCAGCAGGTTTGGATAACTAGTCATGGTAGCATCAGCTCCCTCCACACTTATTTAATGGGACGTCATTTCACTTAAAAAGATTGAGGGGCTAGTATTACACGCTCAGACAGCACAGCAGTGAATGTGGTATAAATACCTGGGGAGACAGATTAGTTAGCTATTTCTGCTCACAGCCATCTCCTAGGAGCACAGAAATGCCATCTCAGCATGCATTTTTGGAGGATCAGAAAACCATAATAAACATAAGGATAAAAATATACCCTTGCTATTTCTTGCTATAATTTGCAACAATTTACACATAATCATTGTGGGTTTGAAAATAACACAGAGTGCCAACAGCAGAGTGTCTGCTGGAATGGTGCAAATCAGAAAAATGAGAAATGCCATTTGGATTAAAACAACTCTCCAGAAGGGCTGTTTGGGATTTGAGGTTCTCAAGTTCTTCCTTGCAGTTGGCTTATGCAGGAAATATTATTCTATCATATGCAGGCCAGTTTCTTAGGTTAGAGGTGGACAGAACGAGTTTCATACAAACTGCTTTTAGACTTCAGAGAAGTCATCCCAAACAGCAATATAGTCTGTGTTTCCTTGTCTGGTAGATGAAGGGCTTTTAAACAAAAAAAATAAAGGCAGCTGTAAACAGTAGGCACTAACACCACAACATTTTCATGCAAATACACATTGAGGAGGTAATTGTAGCAAAATTACTGAACTAGGGTTCAGAAACATGTTTTAATATAAGTATTTATTTCCAACATATGGACATTACTGAAATCACATTACAGATTAATTTCCATAAAACTTACTTTCTAGTTAAAGATCTGTACTGATTATAAAGGAGGGAAATAGCTGTACACTGTAAATTTTTATTTTTGTCCATTTTTATAGCTTAAAATAATTCAAAGTTATTTGAAAGGGGAATAAAAACAAATGTGCCCCCGGATTGGAACCTTGCATATAAAACAAACTAAAGATGAGTTATGAACCTCCACAAGTGATTTATAGTAGAAATACTGGTGTTGTTACAACCTTCTTTTATGGGGTCATCAGCAAAGGGGATATCATAAACAGGGGGTAAAATGATTTATTAAAAGAATAAATTATCTTCTAAAGGGAAGAGATTTAATCTGTGAATCACTAACACTTGACCCAACGCAAAGGTTTCGAGCAGTAACAGGAGCAGATGCAGGCTTGATTTAAATACGGGAGAAGCCCAGGAGCAGATGCAGACCTGATTTGAAGGAGGGAGAAGGGCAGAAGCAAGCATGCTACTAGGAGGGCTGATGTGTAGGCCTGCAAACCTCAGGTAAATTGTACCTGGTGAAGTGAGCTTGGGTTTTAAAGCAATTTATTTAAAAACCATGAGACACATAAGCTTCCCTTGGAAAATCAAATAGCAAAGAATTTAAAAGCATGCCTAACTTCAAACTGTTAGTAGCCTTACTGGATAGCTGATTTTTTTTTTTTTTTTCAAAGGCATTTACATCCTGTTCACGTTCAGTGGAAACTCTTTACTTAAATCTTGTTTGTATTTTGAAAATCTCATCCAGTGGGACTCTCTGTGCTAAGTAAGGCTTGGATATGTTACTGAAATGCTGTCTTACCACATCTTGAATGTCACCACCACTTAAAGTAGCTTTAAAGTACTGGTGCAGCTGATGTTGAATGCCTGTCTGTGCTGATGGCATTATGCCTTTGGAAGACACAGATCGGAACCAAAACTGCAGGTCGATATATGAATGGACTTAGTACATGTTCACGTTGCACCTGCCACAGCAGAATGAACCAAAAGGCAAAACCACCTTTGACTTGTGGGTGCAAGGGATACACAAAGTTTTGGTTATCATATTGAGGCACAAGCTCTTCTTATTTCATGAATACTCACAAGCAGACCTTTTTTTTCCCCCCTTTTCTTTTTTTTTTCCTTCTAGTAGCAAGTATTTTCAGCAATGAAGCTGGCTGGAGAGTGTTTCTGCCGGCATCTGCAAGATCTTGCTAAGCTTCTACCAAGATTTTACTTGTTCAAGCTCCATTGTCTGGGAAGCTTATGTTTCTGTGGCTCACTGCTGGCAACAATGACTATTCGTTCAAATTTTCCTTATTCTAGATAAACATCTGGAAAGGCTTATGAGAATGTAGAACATATGTGTCTATACACATATATATGATGACACACAACACATGCACGGGGCAGCAGTGTGTTTGGCTGCCTCCTTGACACATGATGATGAGAGAAGCTGGGCTCCAGCCAAGAAGAAGCCAAGTTCTGAGTTGAGGTGAGTTAAAAGAGGAAGTGACGAGGCAGCAGCTGAACCCTGGATGACAGAGCCAAACCTTGTCCTTCCTATAGTTCCCTTACATTGCTGGAGTGCTCTGGAGGAGTCATAAGGGGAGCAGAATGGCCTCTCAGAGAATTTTTCTCATGCCTGATCAATGCAGAGCCACAGTGTGCATCTTCATATGATCCATCCTCCCAGCCTTTGCCGTGTGGTATTTTGGGAGCAGGAGAGACCTATTGGTCAGCCCTCAGTCACTCTGGGCTGCACCACAGCTGAACAATAAACTGGAGTGGATACTTGCTCTGTTTTTGGGGGGACTACTTTGGTTCTCCACTTGGCCCAGAATCTCTCAGTTTGGGCAAGAGATGCAAACCACAGTGGCATCTTTCTGTCCTTCTAGAGCTTGTCTTCTGCGCTGCCTCTGCATCTCCTGAGACACCGAGAAACTAAGCTGGCTCTAAGTCTCTCCTTCTCTTGCCTCAGAATTTGAGATCCAGGATCTTGCTATCAGGTATTTCCTATTCTGTCTCCATCCTAGAAACATTAGGAGACTGGAAGGAGTGTTTTAGAATGAACCGCTCCCAAAACTTCTTATGGAGATGACTTTTCCAAGCTTTGGACTGGAGTCTTTGGTGCTTCCCAGGCGACAGAATTCTTCATGAAACACAGTATCATTTACTAATTTAGATCATTACCGGGGACGATTCCCAGTGCTATTGTATTTGAGGTTTTGGTGGTTTTTTTTCTGCATATAGAATCTCAAAGCACAGAAGACCTGAAGGTGTCTTCGAGATCCAGGCAGGTAACAGGGGTTTCTCCTTCCTCTGCCTGCAGCCAGGCCGGCTGCGACTAGGTGGCAGCATCCAACTGGGCAAACCTGCCTCTGCTTTCAACACCAGCTCTCCACCTCAGCTCAGGGAAAAGCCAGCTTGCATATTCCAGTTTATAGGAAAACAGAGGGTAAATAAAAGTCACCAAAACCTCCTGGAGTCTTATATCAGGGCTGTGTAGGAGAGCTGGAAAGCTACAAGGGAACCGAGAGGCTCTTTTGCAATGAAATCCAATACTGCACAAAAATCGTCCTGGTTTGGACATCAAAAAGGGAAGAAAACCAGAAAAAAATTTGTAAGAATTTTGTCAAGGCCTCAGTCTGTTCCTCCAGACAGAGCTCAGCTGCCTTAGAGGGGCTCACAGTTCCCACATTCACCTGGAACTGGAACAACTCTGGCAAGGCAGATGCAGCACAAATAGCTCAATGAAGCTTTTGGCTTAGTTTTGTCTTGAAAACAATGAGATAACATCGTCTCTCACAAGTCAATTTTATGAGGATCTGTCAACTCAGTTCCCATCTGTTCTGGAAAATAAGCTTTTTCAGGTTAGGGCAGGATGCAGAGCCAAATACACAGAGCACAGGTTTAAATTAAAGTATTTGAAGCCCCTTGCTATGCCAGTAGCGAGGGGAGGGTTTACATTTGAGCTTCCCTGTCAAGCTTGTTTCTGTTTCAAATCTTTTATTAATGCTAATCGTTCATGAAAGACAAAGTATATACAGCAAAGAGGAAAAGGAGAAAGAAGCAATACACCATATGAAAAAGCAATCTATGCAGCACTGGGGAGATAGAGCCAGCAGGTAGAAAAGTAGAGATTTATTAAGTTAAAGGCATTCACTGATAACTACAAAATGTGAATAAAGTCTGGTAGGAGAAAGGAACGTCCTGCCTAATGTAGAAAATGAGAATCAGAGCATCAGAGTGGCACGATACAGGCAAGAGATCCACAAGCTGGTTTCTTACAGTTCTCGGAGCTGACCATTAGAGTTTGGGCAGACTGAGTAAGCACTCTGGCCTGACTTTTTATGTACACAGATACATAAACTGTCATTGCTACTCAACATCCAACACTTGGAATTGCACCCTCTGCTACATGGTACTAAAAAGAAAATGTGACTAACATTGAAGTTGATAGACCTGGGGCAGCCTCAACAGCCACATCCTGGGTGCCAGTCACCAGTGTCCCAGGTGCCCTTGGAGATGTCTGCTCAGAGCTGCCACCCCCTCCTGGGAGCTGAGCCTCTCTTTACAGTCCTTGAAGAGATCAACAGGCTCTAAGTGGCAGCATTTGCACCAAAATTGCCAAGGTATTAACATGGATTTCTTTCAATAATGGTGACATAACCATAGCCTTATTTCATTGCCCCCCTCTGAATCCTGAACACTCCACTAATGGAGAAATAATCTGTTTCTGCCCATGCTCTGCTGCTGTTGATGGTGAAGAAAACAAAACTTGTTTCCTTAGGTATCGTTCTACTATTCTCATATTTGACTATTACTTGTATTCACAAAAATACAAATGTTTTCTATGCTATAAAGAAAAAGAATTCTTGTGGTTCTTGAGTACCTCTCTCAGATCCTGTTTGCAACAAGGATCCAACAGGAGGGAAGCTGTCTGGGTAGAGCAATGCCTTGCCCCTGCCCCAGAAACTTCTGTCCAAATTTGGCTGAGTTGGGAAGAGTTAAGGATTGTCACATCCTTTTGTTTGTTCTTTTTTTCTTTTTCCTTTTCATTTGCATTCCTCATAAAATGTTGGCAGCTTTCTGAAATCACTGAACATAACAAAGGCAAAGCCAGCCTAACGGCGCTCCCTGCCAAAGCAGCAGCTGCAGGTATTGGACAGAGGACACCTCTGAACTTCCAAAATGAGATTTGGTAAGAATGTGCATGTGGATGGAGGATGGAGGAGGGGAGAGCTGGCTTCCCATCTCCAGCCCATTCCCAGTCCTGCCATCACATCTTTCCCTGGGGGTAACACCTAACATGAGTTTTTCCAGCTCACATTGGCCTCCTAAACCCATTCTCTCTTGCTTCTAAGACAAATTGAGGGAAATATTTTCCTATTTTTCTGAATTGCCAAAGTGCTTGATGTCTGTACTACACTGGTGATAGCTTGAGCTTTCAAATCCTGCTGTGCATGGAAGGCTACTGTGTCATTCTGAGCCAGACTCACGG
>VXBW01003967.1:1030288-1058386 GCA_013400375.1 Thinocorus orbignyianus
GGGGGTGGGGGGAAAGCCCTGAGAAGGTACTGGAAACTACCCTGGTCTACTTAATGGGTTTCTGCGAAACTGTGACATCAAAGCAGCATCATCACCCTTTTTGGGGGGGCTAGTGAGAGTTAGCAACATGCTGCCACCAGAGCAGCACCACAGTCCAGATATGCTTTGCTCCAGTAGGTGCCAGTGCTACCTGACATCTGAGACCGGAGCCCTTTGCTGGCCACCAGGCAAGCAGCCTTGCTCATCTCATCTTCCACAGATGTGATCTTTGGGGAGTGCCAGGGACTGGAAACAGGCTCACTGCCCTCTCTGGAGCAAAGAAAAGCTGTTGGTGTGTGGGGCTGGGAATGCCTTTCGCTTTCAGAGAAGGAAGAACCCTGAATGAGAGGTGGGTCAGGAGGACAGGGATGAAGAAAGGGGGATGGAGAAAGAGAGAGAGAAAGAGAGAGGTCTCCAAACATCAAATTGCTTGCTGTTCTGAATCCTCTGCTATGGGGTGATGTTCTCTACAGATCCACGCCAGCCCATTACCATGATCGGGTTGCCTCAGGAGAAGAGGTTTGTAAAGAAAGAGTGGGCTAGACAGCTCTGTCTCCCAAAAAAACACCTGCTTGACCAAAAATTTGAACCTAAGAGAAGTCATTGTAGGCATTGTGCTACTTCTTTGTTACCTGCCATGAAAGATTCAGATGGTATCACACATCACTAGCTTGGCCCCTTAGTTTCCACCCCATGTTCTGACATGCTGACTGCATTAACATTGTCTGTTACACTAATAATATCTTTTACAGCAGAACTCCCCGTGGGGGAAGAAATCTTTGAAAGCTACCCATTCACATCTTCAAAGAAGGACCTTGAAGAGCACTCACAGAGAGTGTGGGAAAGTTTGGAAGAGGGGATAATGTTATAAAGCTGGCCTTCCCCTTTTTCCATACATACTTGTACCACTGTTGTGTTCCCACTTTTTCCAGTTACGTGAAGCTCCTCTAGTGCTGAAAAAAGTTCCTCGATTCTCCCATCTTGCTGGAAATGTCTACCCGTTTCTTCAAAAAGCTCTGAACCAGAAATAAACCTGTGGATAAACAATAAGAACTGCAGCCTTAACCGCTGGCAAGGCTGGGGTTAACTGGGGTTGGGGAGGGGGGGGGCGCTGTATGCTCCTCTAGCATGCACTTTTTAGGTGTGTTTTTTCAAGCCAAATGCCTAACCTTTGCTAACACACACCATTCTCAGCAGTTTCTAAGCCAAATGCCAAACCTTTGCTAATGTTACAAGGCAAAAGTCCCTAGGAAATGCCAGTGATACTGCTGAAGAATGTGGTAAAAGCTGGTAGATTTTAGTACTATTTAGAGAAATAATACTCAAGAAGACATGTTTTCTCCCCTTGAGCAGACACTTTTTCTTTCGTTTCCGCTGCGACATATTCCACAACCCACACAACCACTAGGTTTTTACAGGAACTCGTATGCTAAAAGCAAAAAAATTCCACCAAAACTAGACGACACAAAGCTGTGAGCACGTCCTGTGGCTGCTCATTACTGACCCCGATTAAGAACAGTGTACTGGTCTCTGCTTTTCGTTCTAGATGGAAACTACTGAGTTCTATTACGTTTATTACTTAGCTCAAGATTATCTGCAATATGTGCTTCAGGAGTCACATCTTGGACCAGCCCAAACCAGGGTTGCTCACGTCTTGCGAAACATCGCATCTTCACTGCAAGAGCAAACCGAGGAAGCTCTCAGACCATTCTTGGACAAGATTGATATTACCTCAGTAGCTGTTGCCAAGAGAATTTTCAACGGTGTCATGGAAGAAAAATTTGCTGATGGAAATACTAACTGGGGACGAATTATGACCATATTTACATTTGGAGGTCTCCTCACTAAGAAGCTTCAAGAGCATGGAGTCCAGCTGACTGGCGAGGAGAAGGAGCAGATTTCTTATTTCATCACAGAGTACATAATAAACAACAAAGCTGAATGGATAGATGCGAACGGAGGCTGGGTAAGTTTCCCATTTTCCACCAAAGGCTAGATTAGGAGATCCTATTTAATTAAGGGAAACTATTGTAACAGGCACTGTCAAAAACATTTTATTTGGGGTTTTATTTGGTGCTTTAATATTTGGCGTCTGAAACAGCTCCTTGGGACTTACAGTGAAATCTTTGCTTCTGCTTTAAATAGAACAATGCTAAAAGACAACTCTCCTTTTAAAAAGCCACTTGCTGTACCTGTAATAGTCAAAACTCTAGAGTTAGTCTTGAATCATAGGATCATACAACAATTGAGATTGAGAGGGACCTTAGGAAATCATCTGGTCCAGCCTCCTGCTCAAAGCAGGTTAAACTGTGCATGCCATCTGATTTCCCATTATTAAATGTAAAATTAAGTGGCATCCTAAGGTTAGTGCACAGGGGAGTTGGTCCAAAAATACTAAAGTTCAAGGTAAAATAAAAATACACAGGTGTGATCCTCACCACTGAAGTCAGTACTTTCACTGTGGATTTCAACAAAGTCATTATTCAATCCCCCAAATCAGTTTTAATTAAACAAATTTGCAGGTAAGTGCAACTGTGGTTAAATCTTTTCTGTTTATTTGGACTGGGATAATCCTAGAACTTCCATAAATCAATGGTCAACGCTGAGAAAAGCATCTGTCAATATGTGCATTATTTTGCCAAGCTGCTGAAATTCCCTTCTGCCAGTGGAGGGGACATCCCTTTTGCTTTGCAGTTTCATCACGCCAATACTTCTTTCTTTTGCCGTTAGGGGAAGCTGAGAATCAATGACATCAGAGCCAGTTATTTCCTTGATACTTTTTTCCTTTACCTATACGTAAATGTTACTTTCTCTTTCTACCCCTCTCTCATCCCACTTCTCTTATATTCCCTATTTGCTACTACTTTTTTTTTCCTCACTTGTTTACTAGTGTCTTACTTTTCCTTTTTTTTTCTTCTTGTCTGTTTTGCTCCTTCTCTGTCTGGTAGCAGTTAAAAGGTGACAGTGAGTCATGGACCCTTGATGCATCTGATTTATTGTAAAGGCTTCTCTCTCCATCTATTTCAGATAAAGCCAATTTTACTTAAGAGAAGTATCAACTCCTGGCAACGCTCTGTCATAATATGTGGCTCATCACAGTAGAATAAGGAGGCCTAAAGGAAGATATTTATAAGCATGTTACTACATCAGAAACCTAGTACTTGTATCTTCCTTGAAGATGTGGGCTCAGATGATACAGTTCACATTCATTTTGTGTTTACACAAGGAGGGCAGAGTCTTAAGTTAGAAATAAAACAAACATTCAGCGAGGTGCAGCTATTTTCAGCTACTGTTTTTAAAGCCCTATTCATCTTTTGGAGGTAGAGTTCTGAAACCCTGCCCCTCTGCACACAACGGTGTAGTGCTCTGTTAATCTGATATCAGCAGAGAATGCTGTGATTTTTCTACACGTTGTTTTTAAGCAGTCCCTAACTGTGCCTGTTCTTTTCCATAGGAAAATGGCTTCCTAACAAAGTTTGAAAGAAGATCACTACTGTCCTTCTCCAAAATTACAGCCATCTTCCTGGCTGCTTTTTCCTTGTTCAGAGAGTACTACTGAAATAAATGGACCTGCCATCCACATACAATCTAGATATTGCCACAAGCTTCATTGCTAAGCTCTTCTCCAAGCAATATCAACAAGAAAATATTTTTGTTCCATCATTTTAATTTATTTGTATTTATTTTTATGAAATGCAATGTTTAACATGCTATCCTAATTGACAAGCCTGAAGATGAGATTACCTCCAAAGAGGAATCGACGCAGCAGCAATTCAAGTCACCCTGTCCAGGCATGACTCCGTCCAGAGAGGGATCATCCAGCGCATCCATCCAGACAGCTCTTGGAATCTCTGTTGCACCTCCATGAAAGGGCATGGTTTTACTGAAATACAATCCAATGGGTTAAGAAACAATTTTTAATGTCATTTGTTTTGTAAATGAAATACTATTGTAATGCATTTTATTGCAATGCTTTTATAAGGAAAAGGGGGGAGGGGAAGGGATTCTGTGAAGAAAAATGAATTGCAAATTCCTGTGGAAAAGTGGGTACAAGTTACTGACACAGACCAAGCAACTCTTATGGGAAGAACAATGCTAACTGTCACAACCTCCAAAAGCGTGCACTCACTGTTAATGCAATAGTATGGGTTTCTTTGTTGTATCTTTTCAATTGCTTTTATCTACACTGAATGTTCTTTCAAATTTGTATGTCATCTGGCTGGACTTTTTTTTTAAACTAGATGTTTTAATGCAGGCAACAATAAAATATTTTTTTAAAAGATAAATCTGTGTAAATACACTAAGGTTTTTTAAAAATGTATTAAAATATGTATTTTAATGTCTTATGATTGGTCTCATTTCTTTCAGAAAAAAAGTCGGAGGATGGGAAAAGGTCTACCCGAGTAAGAGAACTCTTAGAAAAGCTGTCACAGTACTACTGGAGAATCCAAGTAGTACACAGGTTTGACCTGAAGTCCATGGATGTCATGACTTTAATTTTCTGATACTTCTTAATTATTATCCAGTAACTTGTATAAGAAACAGACAGCTTGTGGCAAAATAAATGAACTGGATCAGCACTGATGACAGTAATTAGTGTTCTGGGATACCCTGCAAGACTCAGCAAATTCACAAGTAGGACCTAACAGACTTCCAGGCTTTTATAGTCTGGGGCAACTATTGTTTTGACTCAAATTCCATTTGCTCTCAAAGGTTAAGTAGCACTTTTTCAAGAATTCATTCTGGAAGAGTTTTCTTTAGCACTACTGACCCTCCTACAATAGGGAACAAAAGGTGGCTCTAAACATTCTTTTGTAGATGTGTTGGAGGTGAACAAAGCTGAGGTAGCAGTTGCCTGTGGCACAGAACAGTGTCGTTCTCTGAGAAAATTCCTCTAGAAAATTGATGCTTCAGGATATTGGGAGAAGGAAGCAGCCTCCTTCTGGTAATGGGAAATCCATCTTTCATCTCAATGTAAGACTTTTTTTACAGTAAGAACAATCACTAACTGTCACAACCTCCCCACTGCTGAAAGGCTTTCAAGATGCAATTGGGCAGGGTGCTAGATAGTTTCATCTAGGTTCCCATTCCCATGGGACCAGAAGATCTTTCAAGGTCCCTTCCAATGTGGGCTATTTTGTGACTCTATGGTCTAACTTGGTGGGTTAAACTACAGAATAAAACCAGATGTTAACACTTGCTAGAACCTGTATTGCTCCCTCTCCCTCTCTACCTTCTCAGCAAAACCAAGATTGTTTAGCAAGTAAAGCAGAACTTTTAAGATCATCTTTGTTGATGAAGAGAAGGTGGCACCATCCTGAGGGCAAGGGGCAGCTAAAGGAAAATTCCCAACTTCAAAACACCTATGGAAGTTCCTGTCAGAAATGACATTTTAAAACCTACTTTGACATATATTTAGTTATTTGCAGTCTAAGCCTTCATGGTAAGAACAATTCTTACTCAGTTCCTTTTTGAGCATTACTGTAAGCACATATTGTAGTGGCTAACTCTAATCTATTAATACCACATTCACTTCCTTTTACACTAATCTAGTAACCTACTTCATACTGCTGAGTACAAAATTTTAATTAAATATAAAAGGCTAACCTAGCCTTTTCAAAATCGAGGTGATGCAATAACTTCTAAAATTGCCTCCATGGTAAGGCCTGGGTTTAAACAAAAGATCAGTATGCTCCCAGTTACCCTCACTGGGACAAAACCTCCATTTGCTCTGCATTTAAGAGCAAGAAAAGCAGTGATGAGATACACCACCTGGATTCTAAACATAATGTCTGAAAACAACTGGGCTATTATCTAAGTCTTAAAAAATAATATAGATACGCTTTCTTAGCTGTCATGGAGTTATCTATAGATGACACCGGACGGTGTCCCAGGTCACCACTGTTCAAGAGGCCCTTACAGCTGTCAGATGATACACAGGAGAACACCGCGCTGTTCCTAGAACTACAGATGAGGTCGAAGAGCTGCAGAGTGGGGCAGCTGATGACTTCATGAATGCACACAGTAGCTAAATTGAGATGTCACCAAGTGCCACAGAGAGATTTATGAATCCAACCACTCTCCTAAGGAAACACCCATTTCTGAACTCAAGGGTGGGTCATATCATTAAATGTGCCAAAAAGAAGCTTCCAGCATCTCCCTTCAGAAGGCTAGCACGCCTTCCCTGCGGGCTACCAGGCTGACAGTGCCACAGGGCCCATGGGCTTCCCCCACCACAGCCCCTCACCTCCCAGGCCCACAGGGATATGAAACCCATTGGCTACGGTGATAAAATATCCCGCCGAAATGTAATTTCCTTTTCTACAAGATCAGGAAAAGGGGAAATCCTTTGTAATTCCCGACAGAGAAGAAAAATAAAGATGGGGTTGGCAGGGCCCAGGCTGGCCTCCGGCCCCTCAGAGGCGGTGACCGGGCAGCGATGGCAGCCGCCCAAGCCCCAGAGCAGCGGCCCCGCGGCCGGCTGACCCCCGGCCGCCCCCGGGAGCCCTGCCCGACTGTACCGCGGCCTCCCCCGGGGCGAGGCCGGCTCGGCGGCCCGCTTCACTGGGCGCATGGAGCAGGCGGGGGAGGGCGGCGACATGGCGGCGGCGGCGGCCCTGCGGGAGGCCAAGCGGGCGCTGCGACAGGAGCTGCGGCGGCGGCTGCGGGCGCTGGGCGAGGCGGAGAAGCGGCGGCAGTCCTGCCTGCTGAGCCGCAAGGTGGGTACGAGTTCCAGGAAGAGCGGGCCCGGGGACAGGATGAAGGCCAGGGAGCCGGGCCTGTGCGGGGAAGCCCGTCGGGGGGTTTCCACGCCTCGCTGGGGAGCCGAGCGGTGACTCAGGGTGACAGGGCCTGCCTGGCCCTGTGGGGGTGAGTGAGCTCCGCCTCGGCCCCGGCCGCCCCCGCATGGCTTCTGAGTAACACCGGGGGCCTCGGTATGTGCCGCGGCCCCAGGGAGCGCTGCCGGCCGCCATCGGGTGACACCGGGGCTGTGGGTGGAACCGGAGGCCAGCTCTGTCCCCGGCCGGGTCCTTCCGGGGCTCGGTGGGTGCGCTCCCCTCCATCGGGCCGGCGTTATAGCCAGAAAAACACCGCAACTGGCTGGGTTTGCCTCTTGTTTTAACTACCCGTCGTTTCCCTTCTGTGTCTTTCAGTGGTATTCTTTCCACGCGGTTTTATTTCTAATGCAACTTTTTGTACTCTCATGTAACTTTAGACTTTAAAAGATACCAAGGAGGGTTTACCTCCCTGGTATCCTAGCACAGCACGATACCAGCGTGTACGTTTGAAATGTCCTGTTTGGTTTGGGTTACAGAGTTTTTTATATAGATATATTATATCATTTTAATAAACACAATAAAATTTTATTTTGCAGTCACTGCATGTAGTAGAGCACAGTCCTCCTTCTCTCCTTGCAGCACCAGTGGGTACTTCTAGATATAGCATTTATATTGTTATTTTCCTGCCAGAGGATCTCAAATCATGTTACAGACTTAATACCTGTTGCAGCTTCATGTGGAGGACGTGGCAGCACAGAAACTTTGGTTCACAGGAAGTTTAACTGGAACCCACTTAACCTTTTTTCCGCTGGCAGTGCTTTTTCCTAAAAAAATATACCTAATGTCCTACAATAATGCATTTTAGTAGTCACACATTCTAGACTTAAATCTCTCAATTTTGTTGAAAATACTGGTAGGCACCCTCTCAAAAGTCCAGAGTCCTTTGTCAACTTTATAACCCCCTAGCCCATGTAGCACCCAATTTTTAAGAGCCCTCAGCTTTCCTCTAACTGCTGCTGATAAATGTGGCAACAAAGCACTTCTTTCTGCCCATGAGAGCACACCAAAAGACACAGCTTTTGTTTTGCTTAAAAGAAGGCATCAGGAAATACGACACATAAAGTGATGTTATCTTGCCATTTTAATAATCTGACACAAATTGAAAATCCTGAGCTTTCTTGAGGCATAGTGACATTGTACAAGGGGCAGAAAGTAGAGTCAGCTTCCTCATGGGAGAGTAACACAGCAGATATGAAGTTTTATAAAATGCTGGAAATAAATTTGGAACGATATAAAGCTGAAAATGTAGCTTTATAACATATATCAGTGCTTGCAGCTAATAAAAGTGAGTAGGTTGTTTTATAACACCTGAACAATATTTTTAGTCATAAAATCTCATCTCAAAAGGATCTTTAAATTCAAAGTGAAATAGCTTCACAGGCTGACCTAGCCACCAGTATTTAATTAGCTTTTGGATGATTATTCTGTTTTAATGTTTATGCATGATTAAAGTCATGCTGTTTGCATGCTATGATTCTGCAAAAATAGCCATCAGCTGGTGAGCAAAGGGCGGGTAATATTTGTTAAGCATGGAAATTTTTTCACTCTTCTCAGAAACTGCTCCGAGTCATAGCAGCTTCGTGTTCACAGTTCTGAAAACATCCAAAATTCTGTCTTCCTGCTTGCCTATGGTTTTGCATCTTCAAGCTCATTTCTTTCCATACAGCATAATCAATGTGTTACTGGACACATTGGAGCAGACTGGACCTCTGTGGTGCCCACAGCAACACTTTGAAAGTGGAGAGGCTTGTGTCTTGGTTTTTCTCTTCTCCAAACCCAGGAGAAGGTTCAGCTCCAGAGGCCCTCAACAACATGAATCACGGGCATTGTCTGGAGTCTGCAATTTGACTAAATTTTCCGTTCTTTCAAACAAAAGCTGCCATGGATGTTCTGTTGTTTGAGAGTTTGATCACTTAGTTGGAAAAATCCATGTGTAATGTTGGGCAGATTACAAAAGGAAGTAAAATAGGGGTTTGAATTGTTAAGACGTCTCTGTGGCCAAGCGTTACCACAATTTGGTCCAGAGTGTTTCTTTTTCTGTTTGTTTTTCCCCTTACAAAAATATACCCACCTTCTGAATATTTCACCTGGGTTTTAATCGCTGTGCTGGAAAGAAAGAAAAATAAAACGGAGTGACAATTGTATCTTAACTCGGATAGGGGCATTTATCGATCACAACAGGACCAGGGCAAAGGGTAATGCTCAGAAGAGTGAGTTACCCTGCAGTTATACAAACACAGAGTGGAGGATTGGGTGCTTTCTGTTCCACAGATAAGCGCAGTTTCTCAATTGTCTGTTATTTTTGACAGATTTTTGCAAGTGTGTAGAATAAGAATAAATCACATTTAAATGAGAAGGGAGACGTTTGTATTTGTTTTGTCCAGATGTAAGTAACAAAACATGTAAGGTACAAGAAAATGAGAAGACAAGCTTTCAAAAACCTCAATTTTTAATGTGGAATTCAATCTGGAATGGGGCAGAGACATAAGGAGGTATGAATCTGCTAACACCTTTTCACCATATAAGCGTTTCTTGTTTTCCTTCTTATATTCAGTCTATTATAAGCTCAGCACAGAGAACCTCATGAAAATCAAAACATGGCAAGGCCATCTTTCCTTCAAGCTCTGAAAAATGTGCAGTAATAAGATCTCCTATTAGAAGCAGGTGATGTTTGAAGTCACATATCTAAACTTGCCAAAGGGAAGGCATTTCAGGTGAAAAAAAGAGAGAGGGGTTTGGTCTTGGAAGACTTTGTGCTCTGCAGTCAGCTGTTCTGATGTTAATTTTCTTTTGATGCTCTTCTCATTCTGCCTAGGCCCGGATGAGAGATGCAGCATGTAGAAAGGGTGGAAGAAAAGAAACACAAAAACCTCATGTTTTGCATAAGCTGGCAGTTCTGACCTGCAATATGTTTCTCTGGTGGTGTTGGGCGTTTGAGGATGTCTGCACTATATGGCTCAAATATTTAAAAGATCAGGATGTTATCTCCAAAAGAAATTTTTTTTCCTGGTCCAAGCACATGTTACAATGTTTTGTTCGTTGGGTGCAAAAATTTGCCTATTTTGATCTTGCTGATGGTAGAAATGTTGGAAACAAAGTCAATTTATTCTCTTTATGATGTGTGATAATTTGTGTCTCTACCCTTTCTAATAGATATTTTGCTCCAGTTGTGTGTTTAATTAAAATAACGACAGTCTATTTTTGTAAACTCTTCACCAACTGATTACATCAATTTCCCATATAGGTGATTGGCCATCCCAAGTACCAGGACTCCAAAAGAATTGCAGTCTTTCTGAGCATGTCAGATGAAATCCAGACAGAAGACATCATTAAGGACATTTTTAAGCAAGGCAAAGAGTGTTTCATCCCACGTTACAAGCCTCAGAGCAATCACATGGACATGCTGAAGTTGTCATCAGCTGAAGATATTTCTTCCCTTACTTTGACATCCTGGAATATTCTCCAGCCTGGTGATGATGACAGTGCAAGAGAGGAGGCTCTGGCTGGTGGTGAGTATTTTCATCCTACGTTGCCAGGCTGTTGAGCAGGAGTAGCCTGGAGGCCAGCAGAAAATAATCTGATAGCAAGAGTGAAATGAAGTGTTACACTTTGGTTTTATATGTCGTAGAGGTGCTGACATTAATGTAAGCAGATGCTCCTTTCTCTTGCCTGTTTTGCTCTACCCTGTGGCATCCCTCTGATATGCCAGCAGGGCAGGAACAAGACCTCCCTGTTGATCCAGCTAAAGGAAACTCAGCGCTTGAGAGAAATCAGCTTCTCGGTCCCATTCATGGACATCCTCACTGCAGTCTCAGCAAGCGTAACACAGAGGCTCATGAAGGCGACAGGGACTTGCCAGGAGTGGCTTAGGCTGCCGTTGAAAGTCAGAGGGGATTCATAGTCTTAGGATGAACTCTGAGAATTTCTGTTTGCGCTTCCTAAAAGGCAGGGAACTTTGCAGGTGATGCCTGTGGGCTGATGTGAGAATTTTCTGAAATCTTTGATCCTGCAAATTGTATTGCATGGATGAATCACAGTGCTGCTATGGAGTCTGGCCGTGCAGAAAGCTCTCTGGACTGAGACCTCAGACTGAAAATAAAAGAACTTTCTTGTAGGCCTGAATGAATATTGCAAAGTCTTTTCCATCAGTATTCTCTCACATTTTAATTTTGATCTTAGAATGCTGTCTCAGATACCAGACTCTTCATAGAGTTGAAAAGTTAAAAGTTCATTTGTATATAGCATGTGTGTTTTGGTCCAAAAATAACCTCTCTCTTTCTTAATCTAAAATTCCCCAACTTGTACAGACTTGTAAACAAACTTACTTTTTATGTCTGCATTGATTATTTGCATTCTTTTTGTAAACACATTAATATCTTCCTGAAACATCTGCAGAAATGTTTAATGTTATTAATAGAAGATTCATGTTGAACTCATACTTGAAACCTCAGTCTGGGAAAATTTTCTCTAGGTGGAAATTTACCATGCAGACAGCTTCCACGCCTCACAGATTTACCAGCTTTTTAATGCTTGATAAAGAAAAATAACATTTATATGACTCTGTTTGGTTGAGCTTTGGTTGGTATGTGCTTCAGGATGCCAGTGGACTTTCCCAGAACACTTCATTGAGTTTCTCTTTTATTTTCAATCTTTACCCCTTTTCTGTGTCCACATTTTAGTTAGCAAGGGATTTCACTCCTTCGTACAACCATCTTCTTTACATTTAATATTTACCACTGTATTTATTTTCTATTTTTTTGTCAAAAAATGTGTATATTGCTGGGATTTAGGGACATTTGAAGGTAAACCTTACATGTCCGCGGTTCTGTTGACTGAGCTTAGTTCAAGCACTTGGGACAAGCTTTTGTACTACTGATGAGCTGCTGATAATTCAATTTTACAAGTCTGTTGCAGAGATCACAGAGCAAAGGCACAATTTTAGGTAAGATGGGAGCAAGGACTACCTGGGGTAGAGTGCACTGGGATGTGTTGGCTGGGGATGGCCCAGGTGGCAGCAGTGAAGATGGAGGAAGGCAGGAGCAACCATTGGTACTTGGCTAGTTCTGGAGCTGCCAGTTTGTCCTCTGCACCCGGGTATGGTTATGGGCAGTGAGCAGTGCCCAGAGAGCTACAGCAGCTGCAGAGAGAGGCCAAGAGAACTACCTTGATGAGACCATGGTATTTTATCCCTGGACAGTTTTTGTACATTAGAGAATAGGGTTTTTTCACTATAGTGTAATCTATTTGTCCCCACAGAAACACATGCTACTTCTCAGAATGTCTTTAATTTCCTTTTGCTGTATTTTTTATGTCAGTTATGTTTTTTAAACTTTGGTACATTTGTAGGAATGCAAATTACCTTGCTACTGCATCCATCCTCCATTGTTGGAATTAGGCATGGATGAAACATTTATCTCTGTGATGTTATCAAATACTGCGGTGATCTGAGGCATTTACGTTGTTATAAGGAGATAACATGGTGTTATATTAGTAATGTTCCCATGGCTGGCATAAGTTGCTATGTAATTTCCAAGAAGTACCCTGCAGGTACATAAATAAGTTATGTCACTTCTCAGAGTATTCATTTTGCATGACAAAAAGCTTAAATTCACACTGTCCTTAAAACTTCAGGCATGGTTGTTGTGAATAATAGCTCCAATATAAGACCAGGTATAATTTTTGCTCTAGTTTTCCAGTCTTTAATGGTACTTACAAGCTATGTTGAATAGGCATGAACCCTTCCTTTTGGAGACAGTCCTTTTTCTGTTGGATCAGGGTTTACCCATTTTTATCTTGGCAGTACACCACATTGTACCTGGTTGGCATAAACAAAGGGCCCTGCAGTTTTGGTAGTAGAAAGTCTGTCCGTCTTCTTTAACACGCATGGATGGCAGTAATTCTCATATGAAAAGTTGATTTCTTTAGGCTAAAAGGACACAGTAACAGTGGGAAGAATATTCAGATACTTTGTTTGGAGTAGGGGTGCATGCAGGTGCCTGACCTGATTCATTTCCAGCTATATCTGCTAAAAGGTTTAGACAACTTTTGGAGTAAGCCACTGGTACATTTTTTTGATAGGTACCAATTCCCATTTGTATCCTTGCCCATCAGAAGTATAACGGTGCACTGGCGCTGGGTTTTGCCCAAGGTAATACTTTCGGGGAAAGTTCAGGTGGGTTGCAGTAATTGTTTACAGGAGCGCAGATACCTTGCACAACTTTGGAAGGAGTAAATCTGAAAAAGCCATGCTCCCTGTTTGCTTTTATCACAACTCCTACAGAAATTTAAAGGACACTTCCCCAGTAGCTCTAATTTCAATGTGGTTTAGGGAGGCGTTGTGATTCAGCGGGCTGGACGCAAGTTTCCTCATTTGTAATGTTATTTATTATTACTTAAGCCTGCTTTGAGAATTATGGGTGAAAAGCTAAGTTACTACTCCAGAAAAAAAAAAAAAAAAAGATTATTCTTACTGGGCACTCAAAAAAATTGCCTAGGTTGAGTATCTCCATATGGTAAAATTCTTGGAAGTGACTTCTTTGAAGGAAGACAGGTGGCCAACTTTGTGCTGAGGGATCTCATCTGGAAGTCTTGGACCTGAGCAAATGCTATGCTTAAATGTTCATCACTGAACCGGGCTACTGACTAGTACTTGAAGGTGTACAATAAATTATAGACAACTTTTAAAACATTAACCTGCATGATGGGGAGAGGGGCTTAGGCCTGGACATTTTTCTTTGGCCTGAAGATGAAGAGTTATTAGAAATTACAACTCTGAATCATGGATTGTGAGTTGTTCTTCTAAGAAATGCAAGAAATGGGTTTATTTGTACAAACTTAATTGACCCTCTTTATCTGTGTAAATTCTGCCCTGGTCTTTAAGTACATTGTTACATAGTCCTTGCCCGTTGGATCTGGGCTCTCATTCAAAGATGAACCCAGATGCAATGACCTGGGCTCTTTGAAAGATGCAAAAGATGAACACTGCTTGCTGTTAATGAATGCTGCTAACAAGTATGCACTCGGTCATTTGTTTTCTCCCTGTTCAGCGTAGAGCTGCAGGCCTTTTTACTCTGCATTATTCAGACTTTGATGTGGAGACAGAGGTCTTCATTTCTGTATGGGTTCTTCATCAGTAGAGCATTCGGTAACAGTGAACACCGACTATTTGCTTGTTTTTCCAAACGTTGCAGTTTCTTCTCTGTTCCCTCCAAAACGATGATTTCCCAGACTTGTCTCATCCTTGGTCTAGATCCCCCTTCCACGCTTTAATTTCTCTGCTACCATGATGCCCCTTTCCATCCTTCTGCGCTTTGCCTATCTGAATCTCCCTCTCCAAGTGTCCTTCTCTGGCCTTTCTCACTATATTCCCCATTTCCTCCCGCTCTCAGTCCTAGCCTGTCATTTCAGGGGCAGCTGGCCCAACATAAATAGCTTACCTCTGCCAAAAGGGAGGAGGAGATCATGTGCTTTGTCTTCTTTCAGTTGTCCTCTTCCAGACATACAAGATTCCCCATCCCAATTTACTCATTTCCTTCCCCACTGTACTGGCTTCTTTCTCTTTTTCATTGGCCTTAGAAAAACTGCTGATCTCTTAAGTAGTACTTTTTGTACTAAACAGTATAAAAGACAGTTTTGTGATTGTTTCTTTTGGGCAGTGCCTGATTAAATAAGCCACTGCCCTCTCCTC
The DNA here is from genome assembly GCA_013400375.1 of Thinocorus orbignyianus. Taxonomy (NCBI): domain Eukaryota; kingdom Metazoa; phylum Chordata; class Aves; order Ciconiiformes; family Thinocoridae; genus Thinocorus; species Thinocorus orbignyianus. The sequence continues at coordinate 1,044,854 of VXBW01003967.1, forward strand.
CTCTTGGTCTGCACCCATCCTGTCCTGTGCCCTCACAGATGCCCCTGCAGCCTTGTTGGGAGCTCTATTGGGAAACCAGTCTTGGTTAGAAGTAACCCAGCACAAATAAAAGGCTCTTCTTCTCTCAGACAGGGCCACCACACAGAGTTGGCGTGATGCAACTGCTAGGAAGCTGGTAATAAGGGGTTGTGTAAACGCCTGGCATGCCAAAAAAGTGTCTGAGTGAAACTTCATTCCTCATTTCCTTCCATGTTTCAGTTCCCAGTCTCGCCTCAGTCTGCAGGACTCGGAGCAGCCACCGGAATGAAAGTCCTTTGGAGTCCTTGCAGTTGGGAGTGGGGCTGACAGGAGGAACTGAGCCTGCTGCTCCCTCTGCTCTGTCTTTGCAGCAACACTGGCTTAACGAGTTTTCCCTCCTCATGTTTTCAGCATATTACTGCTTCTCCATGGTAAGCTGCATCAGCTTGCTGCCCTGGATGAGGGGTATATTCCTCCTGTCTTCCACCCTGTTTTGGGTGGGATTTTTTAACCCAGATGAGTGGATCCCGTTTACCATGTGGCCATATCAGCGTAAGGTGTGCGGGGTGGGAATAAGTAGCCAGTATGGAGGGAATGTCCCCTGGAAACCAGGAAACTGGCTGCTGAAGAGAGGTGGGGGCCACCCGTGCTGTTGTGACTCCAGCAGCATTACAGAGAAGGTGGCATCTTCGGAGAAGCCCAGCGTTCGCCCTGGCACATCTTCCTTAAGCCTCTGCAAATGGAAGGTTTTAAAGTATTTACAACATTGTATAAGCCCAGCTCAAATGGATTTGAACAGGGCTAAAGCCATTATCGTTGATGCAGAGGCTACTATGAGCAAGATTGCAAGTCCTTGCCTCAAAGCATGGAGAACAGAGCTTTCCCTGTAGTTGTTTTTTCGTGGCTTTGTTCTTAGAAACCAGTCAACCATTCTGCCTGAAATGAAAGAAACATAACTCCCCACCTTAGTCTGGCATAAATACCCAGCCTGAAAGTACAGCATCTTATATATAACAGGGAATGCTCAATAATCTGCTGCTACCCTGCTAAAGCAGAATGTATTTTTGGTCCCAGAAGTGAAGGTGTTAAGAATTGGACTTTCTGTAATTTAGTTTGGAGACTTCTGACATTTTCAGTACTGGAAGTTTTGGTGGCCTACTGATCACGGTATTAGTGTTGTACCTTCAAGATAATTAGTGAAATATTAATTAATCTTTGCTTTAAGTGACAGTGTATTTATTAATAATAAGAGAGATCCAACTTCCAAACAAAGTAAGGAAATACTAACATATGTCTAACAGCAACTTCTTGCTGCTTCATTTTCAGATAACCCTTTGGATTTTGGCTTGTGAGGTTTGGGTAGTTAGATCTTTCTGCCCTTAATAACTTCCAGAACACTTTGAGACTTGCTGTTGCATAAATTACAATAACATGCTGGTAATAGAAAAAGATAACTTTGCCATTGGGATCTGCCCTGCAGAAATATTTAAGTTCAGAGAAGGCTCTTTTTCACCTGTCTTGAAACTCTTGCTATTTATTCATACATTCAAAGAGACTGCATATGCCAGGACTGATGGCCCTGCTATGTCATCAGTATTCTTAGTTATTCCAAATTTTAGCACAGTTCTTCAGAAGTGTGACTGAAGTGGTGGCAATACAGTCTTAAGAGGAATAGGTTTAACTTGCAGATGCAAAATAAAGTGGGATGTAAAAAAAAGATAATGGGATGGATCCCTCACCCCCTCAAAAAAAAAAAAAAAAAAAAAAACACCAACAAGAAAAATAAATGGGAGGATTTAAAATATGAGGCACATTAGAGTTTAGAAATAAAAAAATGGTGTGAGGAGAAAATGCTATGTCTTGAAGCAAAGGGAAGGTCTAATATGCTACTTCAGCTCCATTAGATGTTGTATAGCTGTACGTGAAGGCATAATGAGACCATACCAAATGATGCTAATCATTCTGAAAAAAGAGGTGTAGTAAATAATGCTTAGGAGTAACTGTGAATTTTTAAATGAGATATATGCAGATTGGAATGTATCTGGAATAAATGAAATATGGGTGTGTGAGAAGCAGAGATGTTAAATAAGCAGTAGCTTAGGAAAAAAGCCCGAAAAAATACCCCAAACAAGACTGTAAAGTGATTGAGGGTACTATTAGGTTTTCTTTTCCTCTGGGAGATTTGATTAAAACTTAAAGTGCAATATATGTCAAGGGATAGATTATAATTTAAAATCTTTTTACACTGGTCATAAAAAAGAAAACCTGAGAGCATGGCACAAAAAAAAAATTGAAAATTAAGGCTTAGCTCTTAATGTAATATATTTTTTAATGAAATGATTTAAAGTTTGGAATTAACTTCTGCTTGGAGACAATGAGCCATAGTATTTTGATATGCATCAGGAGAACAAATTCAGTGCAAGTGAGACATTAACATTCTAGTGGTGAGTCCTCTTGTGGAGGGGGAGGATCTTCCCCTCACGAGTGCAGGATGAGAGCACTGGACATACCGTCCAGCATCATGAGTTTCACAAGAGTCAGGGAATCTCACAAGTTGTAGCTGTGTAGCAAGAACTGAGATGTCTTCCAGCATCTGCAGCTGCATTCCCCATCTTATCCCCATATGAACAGGATCTGTTTTTTCTGTACATGTGGGCATTCAGAGTGTTCCTCTAAGCATCTAATTTTATTTGTAACAAGCCCTTGGCTCCACTGCCTTCTGACAGCTGTGAGTTATACTGGTTAGTTAGTTGTAATGTGAAATATTATGTTCCTTATTATGTTAATATTATATTATGTTCCAACGCTATGCAAAATGTTATGTTCCTTGTATAAATTTTAAATTTGCTGCTTTCAGTTCAAGTGATACCTCATTCTTCTATGATGAGAAGTAAATAAGGACGTTTAGCTTAGTTTCATTATTCATTGTTTAGTTAAACTTGTATTATATCAATTGTGGGTTTTTTCTGTCAGACTTCATCCATCTTACTCTCATACAGAAGCTTTTCTAGACCTGTAAGAGTCCCAGCCATTGCTCTTTCAACCTTTGCAATCTCTCTGATGTTGTTTTGGAGAAAAGATGCCCAAGAGAACATCTTAGGTCCAGGTAAAGACATACTATGAAATCTACATAATGGTGCTGTAGAGGTAGCTTTGTTCTGTATATACCATAAAACTGCTTTTCAGATAAGCTCACGGAACAGATCTCTTTTACTGGTTTCCACACGGCTATCACACATCAACGTGTCATTACAAAAATACCTGTTCCAGTATTAGAGATCCATAAACTAATTTTACGTTATTCTGTGAAGCATGTTCTGTAAGAGGTAGAGCTAGGAAAACAATTGCTCGGAAATAAAATATTTCCAGTGTTGGACCCAGCTGTGATAGCAACCGTTTCCCTCAGGGTTTTACTGCATTCCAGCCTTCAGTTGAAAGATGTGGTGCTGGGTTTGCTCCACCCCTGCAGCTGCTCTCTGCCCTTCCCCTTGATGGCTGCACTGGTTTCCATGACCCTCTGAAACACCATAATAACAATCAGCACCCAGTGTGCAGGGTGAACGCAGACACTTTAAGCTGAGCTTCTCCCCCTGCTTCTGCTCAGAACCAGGTATGGCGTGGTTACAAAGAGTCTTTTTCTCTGAAAGGCTTTTGAAAAAATGCTCTGAAATGCAAAAGTGGATCTGTTTATGTGGCATCACTTTATAATGCCCTTTGGTGTCCTTATGTCCTGAATTTCCTTGGTGCAGACTGAACTGTGAACACTGTGGGGTTTAATTTTAATACTGCCTGTGCCAGGTTATCCTGCGGTGAACCTGGAGGGCTGAGTGCTCTGGAACGCTGCAGCTTTTTCCTTTCATAAAGTTCATTAAGGCTTTAAAAGAGTGCTTTTCCTTGTAATCATCTTAAGTGTCACATCCATGTTTGCCTTCTTGCAGAAAATATTCTCCTTGCACTCAGCAAAACAACTAAAAAGATTACTTCTGCTGTAATCAATTAAAGTTTAAAGAGAAGTGAAAGCGACATAGGCAATGGCTTTAAATTCACTGCAAGTGACTCTCAAGTGTTTTGTTTCAAAGAGGACTAATTTTGCTACTGTGAGTGTGAACAGTAGCACTGTTGTTTTCTTCATACTGTTTCCTAGAGACAAGAGTCTCTCAGAAGCATGGCCCGAATCTGTACAACAGACTCATAGAGGAGAAATGCAAACATGCAAGTATCTGTGACTGCAGTAATTAATCCAAACAGGAATTAATCCAAGCAGGCGTTTTTGTCTCCCTTTCTTTTAATTTTTGGAAAGGAAGAGCCAGCACCAACCTTATCCCAGTGCCTTTGTGCACATACTCTGGACAATATGGAGAAGAAGTGAGGAAGCTTTTTCCTGCTGCCCCCCTGCGTAGAGTAACGGGACTGAAGGTGTGGTTTGGTGAGACACTGAGCCCTGCTCACAGCAGCCAATGCCAGAAGGGAGAGTCCTGCTGCATTTTTGCTTCCAGCTCCATGCTCCCCTTGTCCTCCCAATCCCAGAGCCACCTCCGGTACTCACTGCTGAGCAGATTCAGCTCATGAATCTGGCATAAAACTACTACTTTTTTTTTCTTCTTTCTTTCTTTCTTTCTTTCTTTCTTTCTTTCTTTCTTTCTTTCTTTCTTTCTTTCTTTCTTTCTTTCTTTCTTTCTTTCTTTCTTTCTTTCTTTCTTTCTTTCTCTCTTTCTTTCTCTCTTTCTTTCTCTCTTTCTTTCTCTCTTTCTTTCTCTCTTTCTTTCTCTCTTTCTTTCTCTCTTTCTTTCTCTCTTTCTTTCTCTCTTTCTTTCTCTCTTTCTTTCTCTCTTTCTTTCTCTCTTTCTCTCTTTCTTTCTCTCTTTCTCTCTTTCTTTCTCTCTTTCTCTCTTTCTTTCTCTCTTTCTCTCTTTCTTTCTCTCTTTCTCTCTTTCTTTCTCTCTTTCTCTCTTTCTTTCTCTCTTTCTCTCTTTCTTTCTCTCTCTCTTTCTTTCTCTCTCTCTTTCTCTCTCTCTTTCTTTCTCTCTTTCTCTCTTTCTCTCTTTCTTTCTTTTTTTCCTAGGATTGCTTTTCTGCCAGCTTAGCGGGCTATTAAATCAGGTCAGCACTTTTCCAGGTACAAAAGATTTGCCTTCCTGGCACAGCTAATCCTCACTGTCTTTGCTGAGATTCAAACACTGTCAGTTCCCTGGTACAGTGGGAAATTCCTTAGACCTGGCCGACAGGCGCTAGCTGTCAGGGAGCAGGAAACTCATGCTGCTGTTTGCAGTGTAAGTATAACTCTTGGTCTTCATGTTTGGCATCATAACTGCACTCAGTTCCTGCTTGTGCTGCTGTTGTGCACCTGAGATGGGAATCAGCTTTTGGGAGTAGACAGAGGGCAAATTCCTGTGCAGGAGTGACATGGAGCCCTTTGCCGGCAGGTGTCAGTATTCCATAGATTTACTATGGAGCATTGGTGTCATTTAGGCTGTTTTCCAGCAATTAATATCTCATCCAGGCATTGTAGTCACACACAGAGAACAACTGCTCCAGACTAATGTCTCCAAAAATCAGGGGTTGGAATGAGGGAAGTGGAGGATTCCAGGGAGAGTTGGGTTTTGGGTTTGTTTTAAGCTTTGCAAACTTAAAAAGATAAAAGGAAATCTTGTGATAGAAGAAGCAGGATTTCTAAACTGTTGGAATATTAACACGTTTGACACTAATAGTGAAGGTGGCATTACCTCCAAACCAGCTGGCTTCACCTATTCCCATAAACCCTGCCTGTAAACATGCTTGATGTTCCCATCAAGTGAGGTAACTCTTCGCAGGAGTCAGGTTTATGTACTGACAAAGTTGATGTCTTAAATGTTTATATTTCACAAGCAATTCTGTGTATTTTACAATACCCTATCTGCTGAGTGAGTCAAAGGGCATTGGAAATATTGACAGTGATGCATGGTATATTGAAGAAATCCCCAAATGATTCACTTCTGTCTTATTTTGATTTAAAAATATTCAGACAGCAACATGCAAAAGAGGACCAAGAGTGAAGAAATGAAGTAGTGCACATGCACATGTTTTGAGTGGAAGTGTTTAAATAAGTGCTCCGATAAACACTATGGGAAGCATAACTGATAAGATCTTAAAGTATATCATGTGAAAACACCTAAAGATACACAAAGTTCCCTGTATTGTAGGCTGCAGCAGTGTTATGACAATCCCGATGTAAACAGTTCAAGTACCAATGCCTTGTGAGTTTCCCTAAAGGAACAGATTTGCAGCCAGCATTTGCTGGTTTAACAAGATGTGTTGATGTGCTGTAAGGTGGCTTTAATGCCGTTTGTCCTTTCTTTGAGATTGCTCCTTGGTACGTCTTGTTTCAGGATATTTTGGTGGTTTAAAATCACAGGAGAACCCAGGTGTCTTTGAACCAAACATTTTTCATTGCCCATCTTTTTCCAGTCAAGCTGTTCTAGCTCTGCTCATGTATCTATCTGAGTATTAGGACTACATAAGTAATTTCCCACAGTCTGATAACTAAAACATTTCTAAGCAATTATTTCCTTTACTCTGAATTTGCAAAACTGATATCTTTGTAGGTGGCATTAAGTGATTATGGTTTATTTATGGGGCTGACACAGACTTGATGAATAATAGTGAAATAGAAAAGTTCTTGCTCAAATTATCTTTTAGGTAGACATTTGGCAAATTCTGAAAATGAGACACTAAACCTCAGCTGACTATAAGCTAAACCTCAGGGGAACTGAGTGTGATGGTTGTAGCCTCGCGCAGTCTTCCCACGTTGTGAAACCAGCCAGAATTTGAACACAAGTCTTAGCCTTATACAGTAACTTCCCTGATGACACATGAAAGGATATTTCTTTGCAGAGCAGGACAAGTTTGTTTGTTGCAGGGCTGATGTACTACAGCTGATGCCATGTGGTACACTTTACCTTTCAAATGCATCGGCACTAAATTGATAAGATTTTGGTTTAAATGAATTCAAAATAGGACGGTGTTTGCTTGATACAGGTTAGTGGCACGGGAGCTGATTAAATGGCTTTATTAGTGTGTTTTGCAGGTTTAATAATGAGAGAGCAGCTGCCACTCTGTTGTTTTAAACCTGTATGACTGATAGCTATCATGTAGCTTCTCAGGGAGCAGTATAAATATTTTATTTTGCTGTAGTTCAGAAGGGCAAGTGTGAACTGTGGAGACCAATGTTTCATGCTGACACAAAGCACTGACATGGATGAGTAGACAGATAAACGCTGAGTTGCCCGATGCTTGTTTGTAGATTCTGCTGATGGTTCTATTTTCTGCAAAATATTTTATTGAAGTAATAACAGAGGCTGTCTCGGTCACGCTACTGGACCAATTACCTGGGGCGCGTGGATTGTAGAGGAGATAGTTTGCTTGGCATCTCTGTGGATGTAAAAGGTAGATTGGTGGGTTATGGGTGTGCATGGATGTGGGTAGAAAGTTTTTTAGAAGACAAAAGGACACACAACCTTCCTGGTGCCTGCAATTCCCATACACAAATAGGAGCAAAAATAAAGCAAGCAATTGCCTCTGGTGTTAAACACGTTTCTCCCTTGATGAGGCGAGGACCTCATGGTGTGCCCCATAGCAGGAGACCATGGATGGGATTTAGATATGATACTTTGAATTTTGATTCCTGTGCCAGATTAGTGAGTGCTGGACAACCAGCGAGCATCTCTCTGGCTTTCCTTCTACAGCAACAGATGCCTATGAATAGTTAACAGTGAGTCCTGCTGAAAGTGCTGTGGTACTGTACAATTAAAGGTGGTCACACAGGGGAAACACCTGGAGGAAAAGCTACTGACTGCGGTATAAAATGGGCTGTTTTTTCAGTCTAATATGAAACACATCTTTTTGTCATGTTGGGTAGCTGTTGGGGATCATAAGGAGACTACAGAGTGAGCATTAGGAGAGCTGTTTATGAACAACCAACTACAAATATCTACACGAGAAAATAATTTATTTTTCTCAAACTTATGTCAGTAACTCAGGGTATTTTTCATGTAGTTCCCAAGGCTGGTGCAGAAGGGATTGTTGGGGCAACACTGATTTACATTAACTAAGGAGCTGATCTTTTGTATTGTAACTTAGGTTTCCAAGGAGATAAGGATTCATGCTGAGCTTCTGATATTGATTTCCAAAGGCTGGATCATGTAAGCAAGTAGAAATCATCAGATCAGAGTTTCCTTTCTGTTTAAGGGATTGTATTTACGTTTCAGGAGACCGGCTAGGGCAAAGTTAAGCAACATAACTGTTTACATTTATTAACCAGGGCATGTCTGCCATCCCCTGGGTTACTGGAAGAAGTCAGCGTCATTGTTTTGGATTAATGACTTTTTTCCAAACGCTTATAAATTGCAGTAAAGGGTAATGTTTATGGCTCTTTGCTCATTTGATTTGGGATATTACAGTATCTGGCTTCTCTGGAGCTCAGTTGGGGTAACGAGTTAGTTTCCTCTGGAAGCAAGCCCTTTCAGCATCCACATACCTCAGTAGGGTCTGGATTAGGCCAGTGGTGAACAGATCTGGCTTTTCCCGTTTTGACCTTATACCAAGGCCAGCGTGTAAGAGCAGAGATGATGCACTTGAAACCAAGCGCAGGTTTTTTCCAAAGGGCAGAAAATTTTATCTGGAAGGAAATACCAAGCTGTTGACAACCTCAGTAGTGGTGCGAGGGTGACCTGGGACATTCTAGGGAGAAGGCTTAATGCTAGTTGTAAAGGGGAAGGGATTTGTTTTGCTGCAACATAATTGAAATATTTACTTCTGTGGAGTTGTTTTCCCTGAGGTCTGGTGATTAACTCAGACCACAGTGTTAGGTGCTGCGTAAATAGAGAACAAGATGATGATCTGTGCCCTATAGAGTAAATGTTGAGAGGCTGACACCTACCCAACAGGCCTGACTATGCTGATGCTGACAGTAATTAAAGTTACAGTAACTACTCTCAAATTAGAAATTTTTGTGTTATTCCAGCTCATTGATCCCTACTCTGCATGTCATTAAGGCTGATACTTTCAATGTTAGGATAAGTGACTTAAGCTAATTTTTTTCTTCTGTCCCAGGGCAGCAGATACAGAGGCAGCACATGATTACTGCACTCGTCGTTCTGAATCATAGAAGCATAGAATTGTCTAAGTTGGAAGGGACCTTTAAAGACCATCTAGTCCAGCCATCACTTAACTCTGATGAAAACCATCACAAACCATGTTGCTAAGCACTATGTCAACTGGTCTTTTAAATACCTCCAGGGATGGTGCCTCAACCACTTCCCTGGATGTGGGGACTCACTTACCCCCGCTGCTCTACACCCTCCTTTCAGGTAGCTGTAGAGAGCGAGAATGTCTCCCCTCAGCCTCCTTTTCTCCAGGCTGAACNGTAAGAGGCCCAAAACTGAGCATAGTACTCAAGGTGGGGCCTTACTAGTGCCAAGTACAAGGGCTTCTCTGAAAAGTAAGATTATTCTGCAAAAAGGCTTGTTTTTTTTCTCCGTTGTGGTCCTTGCTAGATCAGAAAAGGCCCAAAGTAAGCTTTCATTCCTTGTAAGTGAACACCTTTCAAATATTTGTAAGCTCCACAGAGGTTGTGGGTAGGCTGCTCTGACCCTGTTTATGATGTGCATAACACCATAAACACTCCTTTTCCCTAAACAGAAAGCTGTTTCATCTTGGTTCTCCTGGCCCTGCAGTTTACGTAAACCTTTCCACCCAGGGAGAGCAGGGGGAGTCCCTGACCCCCACTGCAGAGTCAGCTGTGCGGGGGGGAAGAAACCCAACCGCTGAAAAGCCAAAGGTACCAGGCTGGGAGGATCAACCCATCCTCCTGGGATCAGCGTAAACGATGTGTGAACTTCTGTGCTTGAGGGAGAAGCTCAAACTGCACAGCTGCTGCTGTGAGGAGCCGATTGCTGTTCTCCTCTGGTAGGCTTGAGCTCAGAAGGCCTCTGTGCGGCCAGCACGATTTTTATGAGCACGTTGCAGTTCTTTACAGGGAGCTGCTGCAGCTCAGGCTCTGCCTTATCCTCTTGTAAGTACTTTGGAGGCAGGGATCAAAAGAGTCCTGGCTCCTTCTTTGATGGGTCTCAGGCACTTTGCTGTGTCCACAAAGCAAGTGTCAGCCAGGGATGAGAAGGTGGGATGACAGAGTATTTCGGTTTCATCTTCTGTTAGGACCTGTCTAGCTGTGCAGGGAGAGATGAATGCCCTGCACAGTGGGTGGCAGTGGGCTGGTGGAGCCCCTTCAAACCTGGGAGGAGGGGGGCCATGCTGGCTACTTCTGCTGAGGGCAGGACAAGTCCCCAGCAGTCTTTACATGACCTGTATCTGTGCAGTTTGATGGACTCTTCTATAATTAACCATTGTCAAGAACACTTCTGAAAATGCCGGCTGGCATTTCAAATAGCAACATCAGATTAAGGAGAAGAGAGGTAATGAGGTGCAAGGAGAAAATCCTTCCCTGGGGAACAAATCAAACCTGATATCATCATGAAGGGTAATGAGAAATGTGCTGCCGAACTGAGGAGATTCACTGCAGCTGCCTAGAGGAAGCGAAACAGTGTATTCCTATTTAAAACACCAGAGAGGGGATGCTCATGTTTTGGTCTGCTGGTTAAGTCAGGGGATGTGCAGCTTGCACACCTGCCTTCTGCATGTAGTTCTGCCCCACATTTCCTGAGTCCTTGGGCAAGTCATTTCACTTCTCTGTGACATAAGGCATGTCTGCATAGATGTTTGCAAGTCAGTGCCAATAGAGTATGCCTGTACCACCCACATGGCACGTTCTGAAGCTGTGACTGTATCTACACCGCTAAATAACACAGGGCTAAGTGACACAGACTAGTCATTTCCACGCTACACAGAATTTGGCCTGTCTCTTCTGGTTTTTGGTCTCACATAGTACTTCTGTGGTCCTAAGGCAATCCTGGTTTTTTTTCAAGTTTTTCCCCAGTTTGTAGCATCTTTAATAATACAAGGCCTTGTGGCAGAAATTCACAGTGGTATTGTGTATCATCAGTCTGAGGATTTGTATTGCGTGTTCTGGCATGTGGCAAGAAAGCCTGTGTATCTGCCTGGAGGAGCAAAACCAGTTTTGTTGGTGTAGGAGGACTGCACAGGGCAGAAGGAGTCAGACCTGTACACTTCTGATTTTCCTGCCCGTGGGAATCCTGTTCCCCGGAGCAGGCGTGAGTGTCACTTGAACTAGCAGTGCCAAGCAGTGTGCTGACAATTAAACAGTATTGACCACCTGTGATCCTGTAAATCAATTTGTTTTCTGGCCCAGCTGTATTTAGCAGTATAAATGAAACCTGTGTGGCCATGTCAGCATGGCTGTGTGCCCACATTGATAGAGAAGTCAGGGTATATTATTTCACATATGGTGCTACACAGTTGAAGGAGCTGTGACCACAAGAGCTCATGTCATAGATACAGAGAGTATCAGGTGACTGTCATCGTAATTACCAGCCTAACTGGGATACCCGGTAGCTTAATTAAAGTATGTAAGAAGCATTGATATTATCTACATAGAAGCTGGAGCAATACATCGTTGCTTGAGACAGTGCTTTCAGCTTTTAGCCATCTGCAGACCACATGCAAGTATTCCAGGAGAAGCACCGATTATCTATAGCAAAAGCCTCTTGACTGCAAGTTGGCTTTCCTGGGCTCTTGGCATCTAGGCGCAAGACCCTCAGGGCTCCAGGATCCACCAGTTAAAGACTACAGACGCATGGGGGACAGTGGACATTACAAGGAGAGGGATAGAGGTAGGTAGTGAACATGAGACCTCTCTTAGTGTGTTTTATGAGGTACTAAAAACTGATGTGGTGTTTGATGTCGAAGTATTTGCTCTGTCTTCTCAGAGACAAAGATGCCATTTCACACAGTGGTCTGTGGGAGCAAGGGGAGTAGGGTGAGAGAAAGGAGCAAGCCTTCAGGGCATCCTGAGTGGTTCTGTAGGGCTGGAAGAGCCTGGGAGCACGAGGGCCTTGTGCCAAGAGGGGTGAGATGTTCTTACACTCAGCTGCCATCCTGTTGATGTACGCTCACTGCTGATAGTAATCTTACGTGTCTGCAATCTCGGTCTCATCTGTGTCTGCAATCTTGGTCTCATCTGTGTGTCACCTCTCATCCTGTGACAGCTTTTCTCCCGCGCTGCCGCAGGCACCACAAGAGGTTTTGTTGCTCCCCAAGTTACATGGTGGGGAAGCGTTTTCTCCGTGCAGCTTTCTGCTATTCATTTTTGCTCCTGGGCTGGGATCTGGGGCCAATGCTGCTTGAACTGCCCTTGGGCTCCTTGCAGGGTAGCTGTGTAATTTCTCTACTGAAAGTCTTGCTTGGCATTTTACTTAAATCTTGGGTCGTGTGAGCTGCATGGATATCAGACAGTGTGTTGTGAGTCAGAGCAAAGGCATTTGGTATCACAGTGCTCCAGTGGAAGAAAAATATAAGGGTAACTATTACTATATTTACAGCATCATTTTTCATATTGAGATTTGCACAAGCTTGTTTGAGTTATTCAGCATAAAAAAATCCATGATTATAGAGGAGCTGACTCATTAAAACAGACTCTGTCTCTCTGGAGTACCCAGAATAAAACACAGTGCTTTAATACATTTCAATTCACTCGAGTGTGCCCTGTGCTATCAGTTAAACTACACAGAAAATATCTTTCTTCCCTGCAGTGTTCCTGCCAATTCCCCTCTTTCTTTAGCGCTTCCCCTGACTTGTTTTCTTCCTCTCTATAATACTGTGCAGATTTGCCCCTTGTGTGCACTCTTACATGCCAACAGTAGTGACTTCACATACCTCTTGCTTTTTGCCATGAGAGTCCCATAAAGTGGAAACAGCTAAAAAAATTGTGAGGCAGAGTGTTTCTGTGCATCAATAGCATTTGGTGCATGTTGGTTTCTGGACTGTCAATACCCATGCAAAGCCAATGTGAGGCAAATGATGGAGAGGATAAGTAGTGAGCCTAGGAGTAGCTTGGGGAGGATTTGACCTGCAGAATCCTTTACCGACCATGCTAACAAGGAGACCAGCCAGTTTCTAGGTCCTAATTCATAGGCCAGATAATTGGCAATTTTTACTTACAAACCAAGGAGATACAGCATGGTCCAGCCAACATGATGTACGTCATGATACCGTAAAAAGACCACCTGAACAACCTGAAAGTGCATAAGTCCATGGGACCTAATGAAATTCATCCACGGGTCCTGAAGGAGCTGGCAGACCAAGTTGAGAAGCCACTTTCCATCATATTTGAGAAATCGTGGCAGTCTGGTAAAATTCCCAGGGTTTGGAAAAAGGGGAACATAACCCCAATATTCAAAAAAGGGAAAAAAGAGGAGCCAGGAAACTATAGGCCAGTCAGTCTCACGTCTGTGCCTGGCAAGATCATGGAGCAGATCCTCCTGGAATCTCTGCTAAGGCACGTGGAAAATAAGGAGGTGATTGGAGACAGCCAACATGGCTTCACCAAGGGCAAATCCTGCCTGA